>WTSP01024695.1:0-13265 GCA_025331215.1 Actenoides lindsayi | reverse complement strand
GGGACAGATAACCCAAATGGACCAAAGGGATATTCCATATCATATGATGTCAGCTGAACTATAAAAGCTAGGAAAAGGGCGGGGGGGGGGGGGGGGGGGGGGGAAATTTCAAATAACAGAATATGCAATGTTAGATTACCAATAAATAGCCAAAACAATATGTATCCATGAAGGATGTGTTTATATTTACAAACTTCTCAGGCAATAAAGCGTCAGTCTACTGAGTCTTTAATAAAACCTGCATGATTCTGTTTTTGTAGGATCCACAGTTTAAATTGAAATAGCTGAAAAATCTTTGTCCCCAAAATGTATGAGGACTGGTTTTTCTCCCCATTTGTTTTTTTTTAGGTAGCAATACTAATTTTAAATTGCTTTCAAGTGCTTGATATTTTAACTAGCTGGCCAGAAGCAAATTTTGAGAATTTGCCTCCCTGCTCCTGAATTTGTAACAGAACACTAGAAGAAAAAGGTGGAAAATATCATCACTGGACCCAAAGAAATTCTAGTAGGCTACTCCAAATGAGAACTGAGTAACTATTCAGTCTTACTTAAAACAATACCTTAGCATTTAGAAGTCTGTTATTTTGGAACAGTTGTAGTTTTAACACTAATTTAGGAATAAAGCCAACAGTTGTGCTGTAGCCTTTTTCCCCCCTACACATATTAATTAAGGTGTGTTTAACTCCCATACCCAAGACTTAGTCCCTACATTAAGAAACTAGTATTAATCTTCCTACCAAGCAGCAGATATTTGTGTGCTTTCAGCATGATGAGGGGAATTGACAGGACTGATAACAATCAGTTATTCACCCCTGGGTAAGGGAATTGGTAAGAGAGCGGCAAGTTAATTAACAGTTAGGTGTTCAATCTAGGAAAGATTTCTTCAGAGATTATTTAAAGCATGTTAAATCTTTCTCCTGGCAACAAAATCACCACCTGAGCTGAAAAGACATCAACAAGAAAACTAAATCATATCTTCCCCCCTGCCAACTTTTCACTCAATGACTCCGATCGAGTCAGCACAAAAATATGCCACGGCACATGAATGTTGTTCAGTTTCTAAAATAAATAAGCATGTAATCAAATGTCCTCATCATATAAAATACTGTAGAATGAAATCTCCACAACTGCTCGTGCAAGCTGTGCTTTACTGTGAGGACTACAGGTCCTCCAGAATGATGAGGATCAAGGTTTTGTGGTAGTCCAGTTGTGGCTTCCAGCCCCCATCCGGTTTCCAGGGCAGGACCAAGGTCTCAGGTTAAGAACCTAGATGCGCGTTTCTCCTGCCCAGTGTCTCACGTACCTCTTAAACTTACTCTGGCTTTGTACAGTTTTCCAAACACAAGCTCCCCACACTAAGCCTCTGATCAGAGATGAAATCAAATTCTTAATCAGTAGTAGATGTTTTCAAAAGGTGATTGTCACCTCTAGAGCCTCACGTTCTGCGTGTATAGCTCAAGACCTCACATTCATTTTACTAGGTATACAAAACCTGAAGTCCCCAGTAAGACAGAGACTTTGACATACATGGCCTGTAGGCTCCTATCCTCTTTTAAATTAACATAAAGGTTCACCTACATTTTTCTTTATCACACATTGAAACATGGATGAAAACTAAGGTTCAATAATCTTACAAGAAACAGAACATCTGAAAGCAAAGACTTGAATGCCTTCTGGTACCTGCAGGCATATACCTTTATTCAGCAGGGGAAAGAAAAGGTTATCTTCTGTGACTCATACAGAATTTGTCTTAGCTAAGGACTACCTTGTTGCCTTGGTACTCTCAGGCCTTCTTTAGGTAAAGATGAAGACAAGCCAGAGATGTACAAAATAACTTCTGAGCAGTGCGGGTAGAAAAGCAATGTGTTAGTCTCAGGAGTTCAACCGCCTTTGTCAATAGAACAGTGAGCTCCCTTCCATATTTGTCACATCTGCCATGTATGCCAGCCATGAGATAGTGTGAAGGGAACGGGAACAGACGGCTTTATCACTATTTTCCTTAATCTTCCTTTATTAGAAGAAATCCCTGTATTCTCAGGGATTAGGGTCAGGAAAGGTCTGTTGAGCTCTCAGCCACACTGGTGCTGGTCTTTACACTAAGGCATAAAATACAGAGTAAAAAGAAATTATTTGCACCCAAAGCAGAGATTATACTTTAAACAGCTCAAAGTACCATATGCCAAATATGCTTTAGAGCCTGATGAACAGTTCCTGTGGCTGCTGCCCTTGGTACAGACAAGTCACTGTCCTGACTACCCCAGAGCTTGCAAGCTTTCAATGGGAGAAACAAAAAGAGAGACCGCAGGCGAAGAATTGTGCTTCAGACTTTCTTCGTCATGCTTGAAATCTCCTGAAGTTCATTAGAGAAATGCCATTTGGGGGTTTGATTGTCAATTTTTTTCTCCTCACAAACCACAAAGAGACACCATTAGCTGCTGGCTAGGCAGACACTCCCCACATCTAGAGCCTTCTCAGAAGAGACCACTTTCTCTATGGCACTCAGTCAAACACAGCTTTGTTTACATTTTCAATTCATTTCTCTGCAGTTGGTTAGTTAATTGTGTTTTGCAAATGGCAATTTATAGTTGGAGGCAACACACTTTTTCCTAAAGAGGAGTCACCTAGCCTTAAGGCACCGCACTCTGATGTAGCTGGTATATTCAGACTGTATGATCTATCCTCAGTGGTTAGTCCTGATTATTTCAAGCTTGTTATATAGAAGTTCCAGGTTTCCTGAAGCAGAAATTTCTCCTCAGCAAAAGAGACAGTGTAGCAGCACAGGCTTGGAATGCAAAAGCCAGTGAAAAGAACCTGTCCCCAGCAGTCACACCCAAGAAGCCTCTTTTTTTTTGGTGCTCCTTACACATGAATCTTGTCACGTTTTAACTGTGAGAATCATGTGGGGATAGTGGGTATGATAGGAACTCCCAAATCAAGGGCACACTAAGACCAGAATGTGATTTCCTGAGACACTCTGCTCTAAGTTACAGCTTGGGTACCTGTCTGAAAGTAAAAGGATGAGATCACAGGAGGTCTGAGCAGCGGCTGGGTGGGTATATTGTGTGTGTGATGGGAGAGTGAGTATGCCAGAGTCAAACTGTAATCAGTTCAACTGAAGAATAGGACTAATCTAACTCTATGGCATATAGTCCATGCTCAACATGTTACAGATAAGTAACAGCTATAATCCTTGAACATGAAAATTAGCTCTTTGTTCAACTTCAGAGCATAAAATTAACATAATCTGGACCATAGCCTACCACCAAATTCCCATTTACATTAAGATTTTCTATTACATTCCAAAACTGTATTTGTATCATATTTGGTTTGGCAGCATGCCGACAGTCAATAAAGTCATAGATGCAATACCTGAAGGCATTTATTCATATGAATATTGTGGACCCATATTGTTAATCTCCATGGAAGAAAATACGCAGTCCCTCTGAGCAATGATTTGTACAGCTGACATGTTTGTCATTTGGGTTTTGGTCTGTCCTGACACAGAGATTTAGCTTGACAGGTCTCACTCCTGTCACACTGTCACTGTCTTTAAAGAAATATTTGCGTTGACTAGTGCCAAAGAAAGGAAATAATGTAGAGAACAGGCCACGTTCAAGGGGATTTGACTTCACAAAGAAAAGGATGTGTTGAGGCCACTGTGATGAAAGGTTTTCCTTGTGCACTGTGTCCTACTTTGAAGGCTATGAGCACTGAGGTGGCATCTACAATCTCATATTCTTAATCCTACTAAAAAAAATTGCTGTTATTGTTTTGCAGCTTTAGTGTCCTCAAGGTATGAGAGTGGCTTAAAATGTTTTCCTTAAAAATCACCTTGATAGAGCTCAAGAGAGGATTTTAAGCCTGAGGAACAGAACCACATAGTGGAAGCATAGCTTGCATTGAACTAAAACCAGTCACAAGAATAGTAAAATCCACATGTGCCTAAATGGATATAGAAGAAATTTAGGACATATACATAGAGTAAATCTCAATGCTATATACAGCTTTAATATGTTTGGTATAAATTAGCTGGCAAATGTTGGTTAAAAAAAAAAATAAATCACAGCCCTTTGTAATGGATATAGAGGTTGTTACACAACATCTAGGGATGCATTTGACAGCTCTTTAAAAGCGTGTATCAGCCCTCCACTTCTTGGCCGCTTTGCTGTACAAGACAATATTTATGTATTTACCCAAGTTTGTTTTGCTGCTTCTTCTGCTCTGCCTCTTTTGGTAAGGATGGAAAACTTGAAGTAAAAGTTAGCTAGCATTTGAACCTATGAATTAATATCTAGTCTTTCTGCCTAGATAAAAGCACCTACTGGTGACCTCCAGCCTGCCCTACTTTCTGCTTCCCCTAAATCAGTCAAAATTACAATCTCTGCTTTCCTGATAACACTTTCAAAACTCTATCCCCTAGACAACTTTTAATTTCATAGCAAAACTTAAATTTGTCTTTCTATGCATGGTATGTAGAAAGAGACACCACTGCTTGAGATGTGGTGTTAATATAAGTACAATAACCTTAAAAGTAGCCACAAAGGGTAGGTGAGACATGACGTGATTTTAGGAGCTTGTTGAAGTTTCACGGTTTGCTATAATGTTGTGCATTTGAATAGCACAAGTAATTAGATTCTTAAATAAGCTTTATAAATAAAATTTATATTAAAAATATACTAGATTCAGTGGTATTGAGTTTGAAAGTGTAGCTATTACAACAGCATTCAGATTTGCCAATTGAAAACACATTTGTGTTGGAAAGACAGAGAATGAGAGAAAATCCATGATTCAAAGAAATTCCAACCCAAATGGACAGGGTGTGTCGCTTTTCCCTGTGTTTTCTCTGCTTCATTATGTAGCAATCTGGAAAGGTTCACAGAAATCTCACCCATTTTGGAATCATAAAATAATAGATAAACCACAGGAAGACTGATGAGGCTGATTTTTAAGGATAGGAGGAAAAAATATAGCATATTTGAAATGCAGATGAATTAACATTATAAGAACTCAATCTCTTTCCCTGTTAAACATCTGTATCTTGAAATAACATGCAAACTATCTGCACAAACTTTCATTCTCTTTCCTTCTGCTCCCAACAGAGTTTGTATAATTAACATGTGAGTGTATAGCACTTCTCACAAAAAGCTACATAAATTTACTCAAGTGCCCAGTCCCTAACACAGCTTTACATGATTATAGGATAGCATCTGTAAAGTTTTAAGAAATTTAGTAGCTTATTCCCATGCACAAAGTTCTTTATTGTGCTGCAAGTAGTAAAAAAGATGAAGAAACAGTTGTGATTTTTTTAAGAGAAGGTAAAACTAGAAGCACCCTCTACATTTATTCAGGAGCTCCTGCTACAATAGTGGACTGAAAAAATAATTAATGAGTAAGGGCACTTTGACAAAAGCAAGTCTTTTTGACTACATGAAAAGAATTCACGTCTAATACTGTAATGCTGAAGTGCATTATGGGAAGGAGGTAAATCACAATAAGCCAGCTTGATCATAGCCTGAATGTCCACATGGACATAAAACACAAGCCATCAAGCTTATAGTCCCACTGGAAAGATTTTTTTTCATTGCCATCCTCTTTTTCAAAACATCTTTGCCTGGCATTATGTTAGACAAGAGTTAAAACTAATGCTGATAGTTGTGTCACCAACAGAATTTAACCAAATATAGTTTATTTCCCATGCAGAATTAAATTCCTATTTTAAATAGACATGTCCATCTTGGATTCATTTATCAAAAATAAATGTGTAGGAAACCAGCTGAAGTAAAATTAATGTCACACACTTTATAGACACTAGCTAACACCCAGAGTGCTAAAACAGCGATGCAGAACTGTAAAGGCACAGCCATAGTGTTTATAGTCACTGCCTGAAATCCAAAATGGTTACAGGAAGGAGAATAAAACATTAGTAACAGGGCCCTCTACTCCTCACTTTAGGCCACCAATTATAACACTATAGCTGTGGATAGGTGGTAATTATGAAACGTAGAATGTCTTGGGTTGGAAGGGACCTCTGAAGATCATTTGGTCCAAACCCCTGCAGTGAGCAGGGACATCCTCAATTAGAGCAGGTTGCTCAGAGCCTCATCAAGCTTGACATAGGCACAAACCTCCAGGCATAGATTCTTTATGATCCTGTGCACTCATCTGGCAGAGCCTAGAGAAGCAAGAGGCATAGACACACTCTGACAGTGTCACAAATGGACCAAAGCAACAGTGGCTTAGTTCTTCTCTGTGCAGCCTGATTCTCAGGTTAACAAAGGCGCTGATGGCTTTTCAAGGTGCTCTGCTGGATTATATTTTCTCCTACAGTGTTAGCCTCTAACACTCCTAGGCCTCAGTAGGAGCCAGGAGATGCTGATAGTCAGCCAGTCTGATAGCTGGCCTTGGTGAGAAACGGTGCTGAGGAGGAATACCCCTGCCATCTGCAGGGTCTGCAGAAAGCTTTCTGCAGCCTGATGAGAAGCTTTTCAAGACCTTTTAGGACTTCCTCCTAATGTAACAGGCAAGGATCTCATTTGGTATTTCCAAAATTAATTTTTGAGAAAAAGAAATCCCCAGATGCAAAGCTTCATCCTGTTTTATGGCTATGTACATTGAAAGCAGCATGGGTAGCCTAGGCTGCTTTCCAAAGGTAGGAAGACATGCCACAAAACATGTTGAGATTCTCAAGATCTGTATCGCATCTTGGAGAAGTCATCCCAAACTCCAGCTGAGTGCATAACTCACAGAAGTTACACTGATTTTGTAGCTGGTAATTTATTTTTCAAATTTATTTGCCATTGGAAATTATTCCCCAAAAGCTTAATAACAGATTTGGCCCAGAGAAACAGAACCAACATGCCATGGAAAATGTTGAGAGACTGGAAAACAGGCTCATATTGATTCACAATAAACAAAAGAAAACAGAAAAACCCAGGCGTTGTTCATGGGATAGGAATTCTAAAACATTCCATTTTGGGAGTTCGGTGGTTTGCTTGCCGCCCAGCTTGAAAGCATCATCATCTCTGCTTTCTAAATGCAGGAAGGAATCCACAATAATTGAAATTAAATAGAAAAAAGAGAGAGGGGGAAACAACAACAGCAAACCAAAACAAACAAACAAACCCCCAAACAAACAAAAAACCAAAACAGAAAAAACCCTGCCCATTCAGGTTCCATTGTCTATGAACCCATATACTTTGCCTTCTTGATTATCATCTTTTTTCAGCCTTCAAGCTTGTGCTCAGCTCCTCCATGGGCAGCCTTGAAGTCTTTGCTTTTCTTCAATGAAAATGTGAGAAATGGACCAAAGCCTTCTAGGTAGACCACTGGGAAGATACTGTTTTGATTTTCCAAAAAGAAAACTGCAATATTCCAATAAAAGTTTTATTTTCCCATACAGGATCTAAGTTGTTCAAAACCAGAGCTTTTTCATCAGGAAAATAACCTTCCAATGAGTCTATTTCATCCTAAACAGTCTAGACAAGGTCTGCAATTATCTTCTGGCCATTAGATGATTTATAGACATCTCACTACCAAAATCTGGCATGTAAATCTCAAACTCTGCAGATTTATTTAGATGTTACAGAAGATGAATAAATGAAAATTCCTCTGAGAACTGTCTGAACACTATCAATACCTTTACGTCTTTCTTTGAAAAATTGCAATTTGTGTCTGGTGCAGTTTGAGACAGTTGAGGATATCTGAGATATTCACATGAGCAAGACAGAAATGACACAAGACTTGTGGAAAGTCTACCCCTTCTGAAGCAGCAGCTCCAGCCAGACAGGATATCAAAGAACATCTCAGATGATGAAGTTTAGATGGCTGACTAGAACCCCAATCCTACTTTTTACATGCAGCCTTTAAGATTTGCTCTTTCAGGTATGTCTACCCACAAGTGTATTTATGAGAATCTTTCCCCAAAAATAAATCTAGCTTAAATGAATTCCAGCTCATTTACTTAGAACCAAAAAGATTAATTTGTTTAAAAACTGTTTCTTCTGTAACCTGCTGTCTTTACCCTGGGTCCTCAGGGAGACCTGTGCCGTGTTGGTACCCACGCTCGCTTTGCAGAAGAGCAAGGATAGGCAGCTTGATAGAGCAGCTGCTTAATGTACTGCAGGGGGGAGTCTCTAGGCACATTTGTATGCCTGAGAGGGAGATTCCACTCTTTTGTCAGTGCTAAGAGTGATAAAAGCTTACTTTTGGTCCTGAAGAAAGCACATCTGACTGATCACTTACATGGTACAGCAGCACTGAGCTAAGGGGAAGGATCAAATCCTCAATCATCACTTTCCAGAACAAAGACAAGCTTTTATTATCAGTTACTATTACTAATAGTAACACAGAGTATTATTGCTGAAAAGGACAGACTCTGAAAGCTGTGACAGTGTATCAATCATTTGATGAATTTCATATCCTCTTCTCTTACCAACATAAAGGTAGCAATAACAGACAAAGACTTGGGTTTATAAAGCAACACTCAGACTGGCTTGCAAAACCTGGTTTGGAAGTCTTACAAAGTTTTACAGTATTATAAAATCAGATGTGTGTCCAAGACACTGCTATAAAAAGATTGTGGTCACGGTCTTTTCCATTTAAATAAACATTTTTTCCCTATGCAAATAAGAAAGAATTTTTTCTCTTTCAGGGGAAAGTATAATGAAAGAGACATTTAATAGTGCACAGCCATAACAATGTACAGTTTGGCCGTTTTAAAAGGAAACCTGGATAAAGGGGAGGTATTGTCATACATCAAGAAAAGATTCCTGTATTTCACTGGAATGATGTTAGGAAAGTTGTTCTTCAGAAACATGCAGTATCCTGGGGCAAGAGCTGTTTGTGATACGTCTATGATGACAGCAGTTTGTTAGAGACCAAGATCATAGGGAAATGTTCCAGCATGCAGAAGACTTTAAGGCTTTAACAATATGGAAAGGATGGCAATGTCTCGACAGAGCAGAAATCCTAAGGGGAGCTGCAGTCAAGGTTGAAGATATTCAGGGAATGGCCTAAGCAGTTAGTTCACCTCATATCCTAGTTGAGAGTGAGCACACTTACATCAACAGATGCTATAAACTCCTCGCAGGGGCTCTTTTTTATTACAGCTCCCACTTCAAAGCTGCTCTGCTTACCATCACCGCGAGCCTCCACGGAGCGGCTCGGCAGAACACGGCTGTTCCCTGCCTGTCAGCACGCCCTGGGCCTGCCTCGCACATGCAGCCCATCCACACACGCCAACACACGTGCTCAGCTCAGCTCCCGACACTTCTCTTCCTCACAGCAGCTCCTTGTGCTGTCATGCTTCCAGCATTTCACAGAATCTCCATTGCTTACGTGTCTTGTCCTCCAGCTCCCGCTGTGCCCCGGGCTGTGTGTGTCTGCTGTGTCTCTTGCCAATGCCACTGCAGCTACCCTAGCTAGGAGTTGATCTGGTGGGCCATCTCCACCTCCAGCACCTTCCCTCGCAGGAAGAGTGCGGCACCTGCACTTCCATGCTCCTTCTGGCAATAGCTCAGCACCAACTGAGGTCCTCTGTCCTCTGGGGAACCCCTGTTTCTCCCTGTGTACTGTCACAGTCTGACAACTTACCGTCAGCTTCCATCCATCTGATGCTGCTATGGGAAAAGGCAGATTCACTGGTATTCTGATAACCTTTCAACACTATCTTCTTGTCTGAGTCAGATGTAAAATATCCCCTTAAACATAAAATAGAACCTTTGTTAGCTGCTGGGTTTCTACTTCTCCCAGTAATCCATTGGAGCTTCTGCCTTTACTAAGATAGGTCCGCTTCCTTTGTTACGGCAGTTCTGATGTATCAACTGGTATGTGTGAGTGTTCTGGTTCCCTGTTTCCATCTTATCCTTGTCTATCAGCTTCCTGCCTCCATAAAACTGAGAGGAACAGTCTTACAGTGGTTGCACTCCCCGAGTCCATACGGGATGCAGTGGTATGAAGCTCCATCATAAGAACTGTGGGGGCTTTTTCTGCTCTAAAGATTATCACAACTAGAGAACACATGGACTGGTGATGACATGAGCAGAGAAAGAAACCAAGCACTGCGGGGGAAAAAAAGAGACTTTAGCTGTTGGACTTTGTATTTGTTATTTAGCACTTAAACTATTACTCAGTTTGAGAGAATTAAACCTTGTTCAACTTTTAGCAGAATGTGTCCCCTTCAGTCAAAGCATGAGATCACACACATTACAAGTATCTCCAAAGATCCCCAGGAACAAAGATAAAATTTGGCATGGCATTCTTGAAGTTTTAGACTGAAATAGAAAGGGGAAAAATAGAAAAGAATTCCATGCCATCACATCTAGCCTCCTCCAATGAGTCTTTGCACTTGGTAAAGAAGCAAACATGTAAAAAATACATGAACACAGGTCCGAAGCTTTCTAAGATATTAAGGAGAGGTTCTTTCTTTAGAGATAAAAGTTTGCTGCATATCTTAAAGAGAATGAAAGGTTATGTTTTGATTCATTCTGGTCTCGACAGTCACATGCCTTTGTTTTTTCTTCCTGATGTGGCATTTAAAAAAAAGAGACCATAGATTAAACCAGGAATGTTGCATATATCACCCAGGCTCATGTAAAAGCATAATCTCAGTAGGTGTGAGATGGAGTAGAATGATTCTGTGATACAAGTAGCCAAAGTTTCAGACTAACACACAGATGTGGCAAATTCTGCTCATAGAAAGGAAGCAAAAATCTACCAAAGCAAGAATACAATCTAGTGTATGTGTTCAGCCGGTTGTATGACAGTGCTAAGGAATGCCAGACCTCTCACTGTCTTTTCTTAGGGGCTTTTAAAACTGCCTTTAATACCATAACCAGCATCTACAAGCTTGCAGTTATCTCAATAAACTCAAATATGAAACGAACCACGACTTTTTCCACAGTTTCTGTAAGAAGGAAGATGGAAAAGCAACACTTGGTGAGGTGCTGCTCTCTACTGGCGAGAGGGTGTAAGAAAGATGACCCAACAAGAATCACATGGCACATGCACTACTTCTATCAATTCCTTGCATTACAAATTATTCGAGTCTTATCCGTGAACTGATTTATTAATTTTGAAGTGATTTTGATAATGAATTCCCGAGGTAGTTAAGGCTACATAAGTAATTTTACACACGATTTCATATGCATCACATGCAGAGCTGTGCGCTGGCATGACTCCTGGCTTCTCTCCCGGTTCTAGCAGGGAACGTTTTGTTGGCTTCAAATCCTCTTGCAACTAGACCTTACCCACTTGTTGCCTTGAGGTCCTTGCCTCCTTTTCCAGCTAATTCTAACGTAATAATTTGCCTCTGGTCTCTTCCTTACTATACATACTCCATGTCTCCCGCTATATCCTTGCTCTTGTCAGACATCGACCCCAGTGCTCACCAAATTTACACCTAACTCTCCTAATCCTAATCCACAGTTTTCTGCTGGGATTGTGGAAATCAGTGAATTCATGGTTCTGATCCCTGCATCAGAAATTGATTATAGGGAAGAATCCTTAATAAAAGCCAGCAACTGTCTTAGAAAACATCTGGAATTTAGGCAACATGACATGCGTAGGGCACAAGCATAGCAGGGGTAGATAAAGGAGTTTATCTACACAGGACAGTACAAATGGGTAAATGAGATCTTAGCATGAACGCGATCACCCAAGCCCTACCTGAATGGAGTTGCTTTTTGACAACTGTTTACAGATACATGTTTGCTTACACAGCTCTCTGCAGGCAGCTGAAAGCATTTGCCAAGAGCTGGACTGTCCCCACAGGGCTGTAGCGGGAACTTGATCAGATCTCTTGACTTTGCTCCAGTCCGAGACTCAGCAGCTCTGTTCTTTGTGAACTTCCACTATGCTTAACTAAAGAAAAAAGGTCCCACATTTTTAAGAAGTTTGTTGTTTTGGTTTTGTTTTTTTCAGAAAACAACTTTTTAACCTTCCTGCAGACTTTTTAGATGGTCTTCTGCAAAGTGCCCATTACAAGGAGCTATGTATTCCAGTCACACTCATGGTGGTAATTAGCCATCAGGCCCCAGCAGAAATCCCAACATTTAACTCAGGAACTTTCCTTCCTATAAGAGTTACCATGCCAACCATACACAGCATTTCTGCTTCTGCTCTGAGGGGTATCACACACCCTGGTGCTCAAGGGTCAAATGCAATCCCCAGAAGCACTGACAGAGTGCTGGGATTCTGATCCCAGGTTTCTGATTTTGGGGGTGTGAACAACTTCTCCCCTCCTGCTGCAGCAGCTGGACTCCTCGGAGCAGCTCTGCTGGGCAGCTCAGACACTCCAACCTCCCCCCCCTGCTGCTTAATCAGACCACAAACACCCTGTCAGCGGGTGCATTCGTTACCTTAATCTGCAACCTGTGTGGGAGGGCAGATTCCACACTCCGTAGTCACTACACTTCTGCTTGGGACTGATTTAGAAAGCTTTCAAACAAACAGAGTCCACTGGGATCCTTTCTTGGTTGTCCCCTTCCACCTGCCAGCAGCAGAGCAGTAACGTTTCTGGGTTGGCTTGGAGCACCAGCTCCTCTCCCGAGTGTATCCTGGTGGGTTCACATAGCTAAATTCATTGCCAAAAGCACTCAGAGGTCCAAGCCCTGAAATTCTCTTGTTTCCCAAGAGACTGCTTAAGCCTTGCCTGAACAAGAACCGTAAGGCCTCCACGGAAAGGAGCAGGGCTGAGGGGTTTTGTATTAAAAGGGATGGGCATGAAAACGAGCTTTCAGAGATCAAGTTTCTTCCAGACTGACCAGAAAGTACTTCGCTCACTACAGTTTGGATTAAGTAGTATTAAGAATTACTCTACAGACATAAGTCAGAGACAGTCCCAGGGCTCCTTCCAGACTGGCTGCAATAGGTGCAGCTGCTGAGCAGTAGGTATCTAATGGGATACCAATACATAACTCCCACAGTAACTACACAGGCTGCTCAATAATCAAACAATATCTAGGATTCTTCATCCTCCTCCATTTACAGAAAACTCTACCACAATCTTTCTTTGAAAGGAAAAGAAGGAGAGGGACATGAGGGGATTTCCGTGAAGGAGGTTGAAGTACTTGACTCCAGATTGCTGTTGTGATCTCTGCCCTGTGACTCTCTGAAAATTATTTAAGACAGTCCCATCTCCTGCTCTTCCCCTGCCAGCTGTACACTGTAGGGTGCTGTCAGTCCCCATCCTCATACTCATAGTTCTTAGCACTATTGTAAAAATTGCAGATGTCTGCAATCCCTTCTTGTTCTTTGCGTTTGTCACA
>WTSP01024694.1:40842-58483 GCA_025331215.1 Actenoides lindsayi | reverse complement strand
TTTTCTTTTTCTTTTTCTTTTTCTTTTTCTTTTTCTTTTTCTTTTTTCTTTTTATTTCCTTTTTCTTTTTCATTTCCTTTCTCTTTTTCTTCTTCTTTATCTTCTTCTTCTTTTTCTTTTTTTTTCTTTTTCTCTTTTTTCTTTTCTTTTTGTTTTTAAGAAATTGATCCAAAAGTATATTGCAGCTCTGAACCTCTGCTGAAATTTAAAACTTGTAACTAATATTTTTATTACTATATGTTCAAGACATTTGAGATAATGTATTACATAATGACTCTGCTGTCTGTATTTTCACACTTGTTCAATAGTTTCATAGAATATCTGACTCACATTACATAGATCTGCTTGATTTAATTTTGTACATCTTACTGTGTAGGAATTTTGCTTTCTTTAACATATCTAATATTAGAATACTTTATATCAGTCTCAGATCACAGATATGGGGCAATGTTCACTGATATATACATATTCACTATGTTCTATATGTTATATGTGTGTATATATATATATGCACACAATTTAAATCCCCTCCTTGCTTTAGAGGTGGAAAGTTACTTTATATTCAGCTCAGTGCTTGCTGTCAAAGAAACAGCACAGCCTCTCCTTGGGTTTTCTTTGGTTTTTTAACTCTATTTTCAACACAAGTCACTTATGTCTGTTCCACATATATGAAAAGAAAACCAAAAGCTGTAACAATCTGTGTTCAGACTAACCTTAGGATAAAAGAAAAGCTTAGTTCACATTATTTGTTCAGAAAATATGTGAGTTTGCTGCTTACTTTGTTGAATCTCTTTGCTATCATTCTTGCAGAGGTTGAAAAAAGATCTTAACTAGTACAATACCAAAGCAATACATCTGGCCTGCTGTGAATATGCAAATGTGAAGGCTGCTAAAGATGTCTTTCGTAGATGAATAAAGGCTGAGAGCCTTTATTTTATGATAGTAAATTCATTTCACATGCAAACATCCAAGCTGAGTGTAAGACTGCTTAAATAAAACTACTGGTTTCCCTAGCTGCTCCATTCAAGAATTTTTCCAGTTAAGATGTGAGACACTGAAGCAGTTAAATAATTAAATTTAAATAAAATCAATCTATTAGTTACTTGAATTCCTTTGATAATCTTGATTTTGGGTTGTGATGGCTTGGTTAATCACAAAGGCTCATTTTAAGCTGGTTTCCTGAGGCTCTTTCTACTAGTAGCAAAATGAAAGATTATTTTTTTTTTTAGAAGACAAATTGGAGCACAAAAAAATCACCTTCTGGTAAGGACCTACAAATTCTCTAAATATAGGGGAAACCTAGGGAGACAAATCTCGTGGGCAGACATGAAGACTACTGAAATCAGAGGGGTTTGGAAATTTGGGCATTTTTTAAATTAGGCAATTTTCTTTGTACTTAGTTTAAGCAAGGTAACATGCTATAGTAGGAAGAGTGAAAATCACTAAATTATATTAATATATTCAACAAAAGATGTTGAATACATTAATATGTATCACTTCAAATACCTATCACTTCAAATTTAATATCTCTTTTTAAAGTAAGTCTCTCATCTTCTCCTGAAGGAAAGGAAGTAAGGAGATGCTTTAATAATTCAAGAACTCAGTTATTCAGGGAGGATCAATCTATTTCACTAAAAAAGCACTGATGACAAGGATGTCTGTACTTCTTTTTCATCTCCTGCTTTCCTTCACTGCTTTGACAAGCAAATATATGACTTTGTTCAAAATGATACTGTGAATTACGAAAATACTGTTCTTCTGAACACAAACTCCTGCTTATTGCTAGGAAATAAGTTTGGTTGGTACAAAAGCTAACACAAAAAAATTAGCAAGCAATTTGCAATTTTAGCTGCTTAATATTCCTCATTGGTACTGCATATATAGACTGAAGTTAATGTTCCAAATCTGGGGGAAAAAAAAAAACTATTAAAAATGGCATAGTTTTAAATACTTAACCTGAAATATACAGGAGCCCAACTCAGTGAATCTACCACCTGGCTACTAAACTAAGCACAAAATTGCTGATATAATTAAATGTGACATAAATACTATACTTCTGACAGTGGTGTTATATACATATATATACATATATATATAGAGAGAGAGAGAGAGAGAGATAGTTTTAAGTTGTCCAAGTCAGAATCTTCAAACTTCCTTTGAAGAGGACAATCAGAGAAAACCTTTTCTTTTAAACAGAGATGTGATGTTTCTAGGGTTAGGGTTTGAGTCAGTACTTTCTTCCCAAGATATGGACTGGAAAATATCTCAACTCAGTGCCTCTGGTAAAGCATTTTAGGTTCATCAAAATAACATTTTTCAATAAAATCACATTTTTCAATAAAATCACTCAGCCTGGACCTCATTTTTACCTGGCTCAAACATAGAGTCATTTTGGTTGGAAGAGACCTTTAAGATCAGCAAATCCAACCTTTAGCCCAGCACTGCCAGGTCATCAATAAACCATGTCCCTCAGCACCACATTTACAGGTTTTTAAAATACCTCTAGGGGTAGTAACTCCCCCATTTCACTAGGAAGCCTGTTTCAACACTGAACAGCTCTTTCTGTGAAGAAATTTTTCCTAATATCCACACCAAACCTCCTCTGGCACAACTTAAGGACATTTCCTCTTGCCCTATTGCTTGTTACTTGGGAGACCAACACCCACCTTGATACAACTTCCTTTCAGGTAGTTGTAGAGAGCAATATTGTCTCCCCTCAATCTTTTTCCTCCAGGCTAAACAACCCCAGTTCCCTCAGCTGCTCCTCATAAGACTTGTGTCCTCATAAGACCCTTCACCAGCTTCATTGCCCTTCTTTGGACACACTCCAGCATCTCAATGTCCTCCTTGTAGTGAGGGGCCCAAAACTGAACTCAGTATTCGAAAGGAAGCCTCATCAGTGCTCAGTCTGGGGAGACAATCCCTGCCCTAGTCCTGCTGGCCACACTATTTCTGATACAAGCCATGCTTCTGTTGCCCTTCTTGACCACCTGGGCACACTGCTGGCTCATATTCAGCTGGCTGTCAACCAACACACCCAGGTCCTTTTCCACTGGGCAGCTTTCCAGCCATTCTTCACCAAGCCTGTAGCATTGCATGGGATTCTTGTGACTCAGCACTTAGCCATGTTAAAACTCATCCCACAGGTCTCAGCTCATCAACCCAACCTGCCCAGATACCTCTGTAGACACTCCTTACACTCAGTCAGATCAACACTCCTGCCTAACTTGGTGCTGTCTGCAAACTTACTGAGTGCCCTTGACACCCTCATCCAGATCATAAAGATATTAAACAGAACTGCCCCCAATACTGAGCCCTGGGGAACACCACTTGTGACTGGCCACCAGCTGGATTTAACTCCATTCACCACAACTCTTTGGGCCTGGCTATCCATTCAGTCTTTTACTTAGTGAACCGTATGCCCATCCAAGCCATGAGCAGACAGTTTCTCCAGGAGAATGCTGTGGTAAATGGTGTCAAAGGCTTTACTAAAGTCCAGGTAGACAATATCCAAAGCATTTCCTCTCATCCACTAAGTGGGTCACCTAGAAGGAGATCAGGTTAGTCAAGCAGGATATGCCTTTCATAAACCCATCCTGACTGGGCCTGATCAAGTGGTTGTCCTGTATGGTTCTCGTGATGGCACTTAAGATGGTCTGCTCCAAAAGCTTCCCTCGTTCTAAGGTCATACTGACAGGCCTGTAGTTCTCTACATCCTCCTTCTGGCTCTTCTTGTAGATGGGCATCACATTTGCTAACCTCCAGTCAAGTGGGATAAAGGATAAATTTTTCCTGTGTTCCTGCCAAAGCTTTCCAATCAGCCAGGTCAGTTTTCTTCTCTGCCAGCTTGTCATATGCCACTCCAGGATGGCCTGCTCTTGTGCCTTAAGTTTTCAATCTTCAGAAATGCCCAGCCTTCCTGGACTACTTTGCCCTTCAGGACTGACTCCCAAGGGACTTTGTCACCAGGCTCCTAAACAGGCCTAAGTCTGCTCTTTGGAAATTCAAGGTGGCAGTTCTACTGACTCCCTGCCTAACTTCCCCAAGAACTGAAAACTCTACCATTTCACGACTCAAGACAGACACCAACCTTCATATCACCCACAAGTCCTCCTCTGTTCATAAAAACCAGGTCTAGCAGGGAACCTTCCCTAGCTGGCTGTCTCACCAGCTGTGTCAGGAGTTTGTCTTCCACACACAGAAGGAATGTCCTAAATTGTTTCCTTTCTGCTGTATTGTATTTCCAGAAGACATCTGGTAAGTTGAAGCCCTCCATGAGAACAAGCAGTAGTGATTGTGAGACTTCTCCCAGCTACTTATAGAATATTTCACCTGCCTTTTCACCCTGCTTGGGTAGTCTATAACAGACTCCTACCATGGTATCTGCCTTGTTGGCCTTCCCCCTGATTCTTACCCATAAACAGTCCTATTGTCCTATCATTAACCTCTAGACAATCAAAGCCCCCGCCCCCCCCCCGCCCCGCCCCCAGCTTACAGGGCCACTCCACTACCTCTCCTTCCTGGCCCATCTCTTCTGAAGAGTTTATAGCCATCCAACATAGCACTCCTGTTGTGCAAGTGTTTCCTGATGGCAACTATATCATAGTCTTCCTGCTGCACAATGGCTGCAAGCTCCTCCTTTCTGTTGCTCATGTTGTGTGCATTGGTGTAGATGCACTTCAGCTGGGCTATTGATCCTGCCACCATTTTGCAGGGAGAAGACCTAATTCCTGCCTGACCTGAATTCTGATACACATTTCCTTTTTTCTCAGTATTTCCTGCAACACACAGGCTGTCAAATATTGTGTATATTTACAACACTGGAGATATATAGTTCTGAAATATTTTGTTCTATTTGCATGCAAACAAGAAAGTAACCCATGTGTATATATTATTCTGCTTTATTCAGTTGTACAGACAATCTTTGAGCTGTGTGCATATAAGTTCTGCGGGGGTAAAGGACAGGCTCACAGTATATAATATCTTGCAAAAGTCTATGAGAATATAACACAGTGGGATAGGATAATTTTCTGATAAAATAACTCTCCAATTCTAAATTTTGAATAATTTCTTAAAGGTTTTATTACCTGTACTGAAATAACCATCAAGACTAATAATTCACAGTAACAACTTGTTTTTCAGTACATATATCTTATGTAATATAACTAAAATTTAGCAAGTTTACATCCTTCAATAGAAGAATAGCTAGGCAGCTTTGCCCCAGGGCACTATATGCTTAAAGATACGTAAAATGTTACCTCTTTCCCAAAAGTTTAGTTTAATATGCCAGGCATGTCTCCTAACATCTATTCTGCAAACATTGAAAGCAAAGAGCAGATAATCCAATAACAAAAATCAAAGAATGAGTCTTTTTCTGAACCTTCATTCCTAAGAAAACACAACACAATCCTCACCCCCCAAAACCCCTGACATTTTATTTTTCTAAAATTGAATGAATACACTTAAAGTAGCAGCAAGTGTAGCTCTGACCTATGACAGAATCATATGATATAGTTTGTACATTAATACACTGTATACAGTTTTCTATATTGTTTAGACAGAAACTTTTTTTGCCTTGTCTTCAGCAAACTATCTGGGGAAAAGAAGTTTATAGGTCTTTTTCAATACAGAAAATCGGAACACATTATATTTCATTCAGACATAAACTATGGGGGTTTGTTGTTGTTCTAGCTGCTGAAAATCCTTCATCTGTATTACTCTTTAACCAGTGTAATTACACTATTTCTAGTTTATGTAACTTCCCTCCTCTTCCCTGCACCCCCCCAGTTCAGTGGTTTCTGATCCAGGAAATATTTTCATGTTAGATAAGCTTTGTGTTTAAATACCTGAATGTCTATTTCTGAAAGTCTTTATATTTATTAATTTACTATATATTGAGGCAACATTTTGAACCATTCAGTTCAAGTCCCCATGCTGTGTATAATACTTTGATTAATTTTGTTTGGTTTAGAAAATATTAGATGTGCTATAGATTTCCTCTCAAATATACAAAGCTTTTTTACCTGAAATATTCTCTTTCATCATATAACCCGGATATCTATAATATCTAGACATGCCACCTGATTTTCCTATTCACATAAATTTTTTAAAAAACACAACAAAAAAAAGCACAACAACAAAACACACAAACCATCCCAAAACCTAACATCAAACACAAATTTATGAGAGGAAAAAAAGAAAAATAGGAAGAGAGCAAACTAATGTAAACATGGTGTTGGAACCTTTGAACCCCTGAGAAGCAGCTGATATGTGATTATGAATCTGTATATAAAAGTGATATGTTAATCAAGGGCCACTCAGCTGTCTTGAAACATTCAGTGTAGTACTTGTAACATCAGACCAAGTAAAAGATATTCAGAATGTTGAAAGATACCTTTAAATATAAACTAACATAATACTTTCATTGATTATTCATGACTACAGACATCTAGAAGACTCCAATCGAGAACAGCTAGGCAGTGGCACCACTAAGTTCTGCATCCTAGCGCTATTTTGAGGCAGGCAGGGGGTTTCAGGAGCCACAGAAGCCCGAGGGAGAAAGGGGAGACCTGTCAGGAGCCTGCATCTCTAGCGTGAGAGGCTGAAGTCGCTAGGGATGTTGCGAGGACAATCGCGGGAAATTTAAACATGGTGAAACCAGAAGCTACACTCAGATCATGACCAGCGAGGCTGTTCTCTTTGGAACACAGACAGCAAGACACATGGGAGAGCGCATGCGAAGGAACAGAGATTCTGTATATTCAACAGGTGAGTCTTGTTGGTGGTCGTCATCTCTGGGAAAAGAGCTCAAGTATGGTCTCCACCTGGCAAAATGTTGTGTGCTCAACACTTGTCAGGGTGGACGTGAAAACCCAGATGGAGCATCCATGGAAACACACAGCTGTCCAGTCCACAGGCTGCAGCAAGTGTCACAGTCTTTCACTAGTAACAAGTGTCAGTGATGAGCACTGTTGTGTGCACTGTGAACAGGTAGATCGCCTCTGCCGGGTGGCAGAACTGCAAGAGGAAGTTGAAAGGTTGAGGTGAATCAGGGAGGATGAACAGGAGGTTATACAGGTGGGCCTAGGCTCTGCCGTCCTTGAAACAGAAATAGGAGCACCCATAAGAAAGCATGCAGGATCAGGGGGCCCCTGTACCCTGCCACTGTCAGACCAGAGGCAGTAACCTGGATGGGGGGAGCAAATGGAGGCTAGTTCATGGTTGAGGAAACAAACTCCTTCCTTGCCCACCTCATTCCCCCATGTGCTACTAAAAAACAGGTATGAGGCTTTGGTTGGGAAAGACTAGCCAAATTAAGATGTGGCAACCTACACCAGAGGTATGTTCACAGTCAGAAAAGCTTACCACCCATATCTCAACATCATCCACAAAGAAGAAAAGAAGGGCTATAGTCATAGTCCTTCTGAGGAGAACAGAGGGTCCAATATGGTGGGTAGACCCTCCTCATAGGAAGGTATACTGTCTCCCTAGAGTCTGCATTGGAGATGTCCCTAGGAAACTTCCTAGCCTGGTGCAGTCCTTGGGCTATTACCCATTACTAATATTTGATGTAGATGGAGAGAAAGTGGTGACTGGTAGTCCAAGAACAATTAAAAGAGATGTTAGGGCCTTGGGATGGGTGGTGAGAGATTCTGGGGCACAGGTCATCTTTTTCTTGTGTGGCATGCCTTAGGTGTTCCTGTGCTGCCAGGGGGGTTGGACTCGATCTCCAGAAGTCCCTTCCAACCCCTACCATTCTATGATTCTATTATTTATTCTGTTCTTCCAGTTGAAGGCAGAAACGTAGGAATGAACAAGCTAATCTAGTCTATTAATATATGGCTCCATGGCTGGTGTCACTGCCACAGATTTGGGGGTTTTGACAATGGTATGGCCTACATAGCACCAGGCTTGCTGGCTTCAAATAGATGCCTTTCCCAATGAAGGAGAAGGGTTTTCACTCAGGACATTGCGGGGCTTTAAACTAGATGTGAAAGGGGAGTGGGCTAATAATTGTCAGGCTTGTCTGTGACAAGCTATAGGATGACACACCATGGTTAGTGGGATGGGGAGCTAGTAAGGGCCTTCAACTTGTTGCCCTGAGGCATGCTGGACGAAGTCTCACAGTGATGAACCAGAGGCTCCTTAGGTAGCAGGAGACAACAGGGAAACTTGAGGGAAACACCTTAAGGGAATTTAGGGGTGCTTCTCTAAGAAGGTGACATCAATGACTGCCCAGCTGAAGTGCCTCAACACAACTGCACACAGCATAGGCAACAAACAGGACCTGGAAGCTACTCTGCTGCTGGAAGGCTACAACATAGTGGCCATTACTGAAACTTGTTGGGATTAATCCTATGACTGGAATGTGGCTATTGATGGCTACAAGCTGTTCAGAAGGGACAGGAGGGGCAGAGGCATTGCCCTCTGTGTTAAGAAATGGATAGAGTGAGAAGAATAAAGAAATATCCACGAGCAAGTAGAAAGCTTATGGGTAGGAATTAGATACCAAGGCAACAAGGGGAACCTTGTGGTCAGAGTCTACTACAGGCCACTCTATCAAGGACAACCTACTGATGAAACATTCTTACTCTAGCTACAGGAGGCATTATGCTCACAGGCTCTCGTCCTGATGGGTGACTTCAACTACCGCAACATTTGCTGGAAAAGTAGCAGAGCAAGCCATAGGCAATCCAGAAGGCTCCTGGAATGCTTTGAGGATAGCTTGGTTGGAGCTGAACTTGACAAGTGATGAAAAGAATAACAAGGCGGCCGTCTACAGGTATGTCAACAAGAAAAGGAAAGTTAAAGAAAATGTAGCCCCTCAATGAGCAAGAATGGCAAGATAGTAACAGATGAGGAGAAGGCTGAGGTTCTCAACAACTTCTTTTCCTTGGTCTTCACTGGCAACCTCTCCCCACACCTCCCAGGTTAAAAGACCACAAGGTGGGGACCAGGGGGACAAAGTCCCTCCTACTGTAATTGAAGATCAGGTTTGTGACCACCTGTGGAACCTGAACACACACAAGTCACTGGGACCAGACAAGATGCAGCCCAGAGTCCTGAGGGAATTGTCTGATGTAATTGTCAAGTCACTCTCCATTATATTCGAAAAATCATGTCAGTCAGATGAAGTCCCTAGTGACTGGATGAAGGGACACATTGCACCCCTTTTTAGAAAGGGTAAGAAGGATGACGCTAGGAACTACCAACCTGTCAACCTCACCTGAGGCAATAATGGAGCACATTCTCCAAGAAGATCTAATAAGACACGTGAAGGACAGGGAGGTGATCAGAGACATGGCTTCAGGCATAGATTTGTATATTAAGAAAAACACTGTATCTGCTTCCTTTTTCTGACTTTTTTTTTTTTTTGACATTTTCTCTTCTAGTCCTCCCATACCTTCAAATGTAAATATTTTGCAATTTTTAAAGTATCACTTGTTGATAGAAAGAGGGAACTAGATAGTTGAGACAAAATGACAGAAGATGTCTTCTTTTCTGATGTTTCTTAGAATCATAAGAAAAAGTCTATGAAACTGATGAATCACTAGAAAATCACAGATGTGTTGAACATATATACAAATGCACACATATACATACAAATCACTCTGTATCCTCTTTTCTATGAATGACGAAATTGGATATTAAAGGGATGTACACTAGAAATAGAAGCCTAAACACAAAGGTGGTATGTGTTGAGATGCTCTATTATTTACAACGTGGTCACTTTACTTGGCAAGTGTCCAAATTAGGAAATGATAGTAGCAGAAAGTCTCATTTTTTACGTTGTAATTTTTCAAATTGTAATCAATCAAGAACAAGTTAGATTATTTATTCACAGCATATAAATGCAATCTGTAAAAATTAAATCTCATCAGAATATTTCTTAATCTTGACATAGATGTTAAATTGAAGCTCAACAAGGTACAGCTTGATGTTAGCATCTGAACTAAGTGTATAGGAAGCTGAAATCCTTCAGGCATCTAGAAAACTCTTCTCCTCAATAACTGGGAAAGATGCTCATTGCACCTGTAGTATTCATTTTCTTACAAGCCTACAATCTTACTGTTTAATATGTAGATCCTGCTATTATGCATGAGTGTTCTTCATATGCCTCATTTGGAGGGATGATGCTTTTCAGTTACTTTTGCAGTTGGACCATTAGCTTTGTTGCCTTTGTTAATACTTGCTATGATCCCTTTAAAGATAATTATGTTTTCTGTTTCAGGATGTATATGCTTCTTTGATTTCTTTCCTTCAACCAGATTTTATTCTTTGTCAAGCAGCAGCAGAGTTTTAAGCCTTGATTCTTGATAACATTAATGGTCCTCTGTAGAGCTGAGTATTATAGTGTATCTCAGGTCACTTTGATACATAGATAATATTACAAACCAAATGTACTGATTTGGGAGGCTTTTATGTTAATAAATGGCTGTAGGATGTGATTTTGCTCTTGACATCTTAGATACAAGCATGAACTAATAGTGTAGGACTAGAATCTCTATACCTGTGAAATTTTAATTGCACTTCTAACATTGACCTCCCTTTGCCTCAGGTAAGCCATTAGCCCATCTCAGAATTCTCTATTATAAAACAGTGAAGATATTTAACCTCATGTAAGTATCTTTTATATAGCATCATTAACAACGAATGCTATAGGATGTATCGTGGCATTGTTCATGAAGTTTGCATAAGATTGTATTTATTTCTTTTGTGTTTTGAAAGGAATGAACTGACTTAAGGTTTCCCTTTGGGGCTTAGTCCTTTGAAACCAATATTGTCAAATTAGGACCTGCATACTGAACTATTCGTTTATTTCATGAAGCATTTTTCAAATTTACTTTTTGTGTTCTTACTTTCAGTGATACCAATATATGTGTAAACGATTACGTCTCTGTAAAGAAATGTCTTGTCACTTCATAGAAACAGGACCAAAAGTTTTACCATTGCTGAATCACCTGATGAGATACAATTGATGTAATCCCTCAGTCTAATATATCTGTCTTCCTGTCACACATACAAACACTTGTACAAGCTCATGTACGTTTCACCAAAATTTAAGATTTATAATTTGACATAAAACCAATACAGAAAAACCTTCTATGTCCAGGTGAAGGAACCCTGTAAAAATTATTAATAAAAATATATATTTGCATTAGGTTCTGTTGTGACTGTGTAGCATGCAATCAATTTTGATTCCATTTTAGCTATTAGCAATCTGTTAACATATGACCTGTGCTTTTTGTCATCTCATTTGTATCCAGGACTTGGAAACTGGTTTTTAAGACTCCGAATTATATCTCTGTGGTTTTGGGAGGAGAAGGAGTGATAGTACATTTAGAATTTTCCTTAATATATATTTTTTTCCATAATGTTGCTTACCTCCAGCTGTCTGCAGGTTTGTTTTTTTCCTCTTTGGATTTCACTTTTCTCTCGGCCAGCCCATGGTTTACTTCTTGTGAGAAGGTGTGGTAAAAAGGAAGTATCTAAATCCTGATATATGATGTTAAACAAGCTTTTGTACTCTAATTCCTAGAACAGTTTTGTGAAGTCACCTGAATTTATTGTGATTCTCTACTTGAAAATTCAATGGCTGTAACGTGAATCAATTCTAGAAAGGAATTCGATGTCATAGTGCATTTTCAAAATTCTCTTGCAGCTGCATGATTAGAAGTGTTGATTTTTCCTTTCTTGCTGTATACATTTCATCTTATTTCTTGGCTGTTGTGGTAAATAATAACCCAAATTGCAGGTGGTAGCCTCATTGTGAAGAAACTAAATGCTGCAAGGATCTTCAAGTCAAACCTTTACTTTCCTAGTAGTTGTCTTTTAATCTTTCTTTTATTAACTATTTTTTTTCATTAACAACCTTTAGTCTTAGATATGAACATCTGACCAACTGTTTTATTGAAAGACTGACATAAGCTCTAGGGACAACCAGTCCCTGGGAACTGTCAGTTTTCAAGCTCTGAGTAGATGTCTGCCTGGAATAGCTTTTAATTTTCACAATCTTTTCTTTGGGGCAGAGGAAATAAGTATACATGTAGAGGAAAATTTCCTCTTTGTGCTACATTATATGACATCTTTGAGACCATCTTTCAGATGATAACAGAGCTGTAACTGTAAATGCCTTGTGTTTCAAACCTTTTGGTCACAGAGACAACTGAGGACCACTGCAAGGGTTCCCTTTCCCTTGTACTCAGAAGCAGCAGCAGAGGCTGCTCGCACTCACTGTGCGTGTCTTGACACGGGCGTAAGTGCTGGTTGAGTATGTGGGACACAGAGCAAACAGGAACTGTGCTCAGGGCACAGAAGATAAGTGGTACAGGTGCAGATTCTAATGGCCCCAAGACAGATACCAGCATAACGTCCTCTGAGGCAGGAAAAAACTTCCAGAAGCACTCCTTCCTCTCCCTGCCCTGCTTTTGTAATTAGTGAAATGTGTCTTGAGCAGCAGAGGCTGACTCTTCATGTTGATGTGCTTGATAGGTTCCACTTCATGTTCAGTCAATTTTATTGCAGGCAGTTCCTAGGGGACTGCTAGGGTCCATTATGCTCCAATCTCACTACTGTGGGGCACTGAATTTGGACATTGTTTCAAAACAGTCATTTTGATGTATTGCCTGCAAGGGTACACATGCAAAAGAGCCACCTTCCCATCATAATATGCAGATAAAGCTGTGGATTTATATGGTGCAGGTGTCTGAGTTTATGCAACAAAATTCTGTTTGGCATCTCCAAATACTATCATGAACTAGTATGTCCACTGTTTTCAACTGTGTAAATGAAGAGAGGACAAAATCCATGGCTTCCCCCTGACTGTGTCCAGTACCCAGATTTAGAAACCAGGAACTGCTGCTTTGTGTAGAACCTTGGAGGCGACACAGCAAAAGCAGTCAAAATAATGAGGCGGAGCTTCCTTGGCAATGAATGAGCCTTTATAAATGTGTCAGCAGTATTAAAAAAAGGATTAGACTATCAAATCTGATTTGCTCTTTTGTGGTATGTTCACTTATCTTTTTAGTTACCTGTATAACTATACAGCTGTGTGTGCCTATGTACTTGACCACTGCTTTATCCCAAATATATGCACTGTATTAGCTATAGATATTTTATATATATTAAAAATTACATGAACAACTTTATCTAGTAGTTTACTATTCTTTATTCTTCAGTCTTCAGCTAACATGGCTCCTTTTCATTCATAGGAAAACTGCCAAATTTTTATCGTTACAGTTATTCACAGTTCCTTCACATCTGTGTTGTGTTCTTGTTCCTTTGTTACTATTAACTCTCTTTTGTCTGCTAACATATATTAAAAAAGGCCTTAGAGCCTGCCAGCATATTCTGAATGCAAGAATTTTGACTTATGTTTTATTCCAACAACCCTTCCTTTCTGTACTCTTATTAGAGATAAATTTCAAAGCATAAAGAAAATCTTAGAGTTTAAGACTAACAATTAAATAATAACTGTTTCCAAATCACATTCCTCTATTGTTAGTTTGAATACTTAGGCCTTTTTACTTATGTTTCTATCATAAATTGGCTTACATATGAGGTTATGATAACTTAGAATCATAGAAACCTTTTGGTTGGAAGAGACCTTTAAGATCATCAAGTCAAATATTTCAATAGATGCATGTCAACACTTTAACTTAAAGCTAGAAAAATTAAATTAATCCTTCCAAGTGGTACAACGGAGGTGACAGATGCATAACTGACATTGAGAAGGAAGTCATGAAGATGACAAATATGGCATTGTACACTGCATGATTTTGTTTTTTACAGTTTTGATTACATGTTTCCTAAAAATCCAATGAGCTAATGATATATTCTTGTAATTCAATACAGCTACTTTAAATAGGCCATAAAAAAAATTAAAATAGTCAGGGTAGCCAAAGGATATATTGTTCAAAAAGCTGTATCCTGCTTATTTTATCTTTCATGTTCAGAATTGATCTCAAATCCATTTTCAGCCAATACCATTTGCAAAAATTTGGATTACTTTAGTAAAAAACTCTCCAGGTGCATTAACTACTGTTCTTAGCATTTGAACGTAGCCTTGGCTGCACTTCTTATTACTGACCATACCACATATATAATATGAATGTCAGATACTCCTTATTATACAAAACTATTTAATATATATATATTTCATTATGAAAAGTCTGTTTAACTTGGGAATGGTAGATAACTGTCATGTTAGAATCACAGAATGCCTTGGGTTGGAAGGGATCTCTAAAGGTCATCTAGTCCAAGCCCTCTGCAACAATCAGGGACATCCTCAACTAGATGAGGGTTCTCAGAGCCTCATCAAGCCTGACCTTGAATGTCTCCAGGGATGGGGTCTCCACCACCTCCTTAGGCAACCTGTTCCAGTGTTCTTCCTAATGTCCAATCTAAATCTACCCTTCTCTAGTTTAAAACCACTGTCCCTCATCCTATTGCTACATGCCCTTGTAAACTGTCCCTCTCTGGCTTTCTCGTAAGCCTGCTTCAAGTACTGGATGGCCACTATAAGGTCTCCCCCCCCCCCAGAGCCTTCTCGAAGCTGAACAATCCCAACTCCCTCAGCCTGTCCTCTCAGGAGAGGTGTTCCAGACCTCTGATCATTTTTGTGACCCTCCTCTGGACCTGCTTCATCAGGTCCGTGTCCTTCTTGTGTTGAGGGCTCCAGAGCTGGATGCAGTACTCCAGAGGGGGTCTCACCAGACCAGAGTAAAGTGGCAGAATCACCTCTCTTAATCTGCTTGCCATACTTCTTTTGATGCAGCCCAGGGTGTGATTGGCCTTTTGGGCTGCAAGTGCCCATTGTTGGCTCATGTCCAGCTTCTTGTCCACCAGAACCTCCAAGTCCTTTTCTGTGGAGGAATAATGGACACCACAAACAACCAATGTGATCAAGTAAACAGTGACGGCCCTTTATTGCATTACACGCCTGGTTTATATAGCTCAGGCAACTAGGCATGCCCCCCAAAACAGATCACGATTGGTTACAACTGTCCACGGGTCCTTTCTTGATTGGTTCTCTTCAGGCAGTCAGACAGCAAGCATTCTATTGGGATAGCTTTCCATACCTGGAACTGTGCTGTCCTCCTTCTTTCTGTCACGTACACCACCTACTGTCCTTCAGTTGATCTCCAGCTTGTCATCCTTCACACAACAGGTTATAGTTTGGATTGCCCATGTGTCCCTTTTCGACTAAATATCCCACACTTTTCCGCGGGGCTGTTTTGTGTTGCCTCATCCATCAGCCTATATTGATAATGAGGATTGTTCTGACCCAGGTGCAGGACCCTGCACTTGGCCCTGTTGATCCTCATGATGTTCATCCAGGCCCACTTCTCGAGCTTGTTCTGTCCCTCTGGTGTATCAACTGTGCCACTCAGCTTGGTATCATCTGCAAACTTGCTGATGGTGCACTTGATCCCACTGTCAATATCACTGATGAAAATATTAAACAATACTTGTCCCAGTACAGACCCCTGAGAGACACCACTTGTCACCAGTCACCATCTGGACTTCAAGCCATTGATCACTACCCTCTGGATGTGACTTTCCAGCCAATTCCTTATCCTCTGAACAGTTCACCCATCAAATCCATGTCTCGTCAACTTGTCAAGGAGCATTTTGTGGAGGACCGTGTCAAAGGCCTTACAGAAGTCCAGGTAGATGACATCCATAGCTTTTCCCTTGTCCACTGATATAGTCATTCCATTGTAGAAAGCCACTATGTTGGTGAGGCAGGACTTGCTCTTACAATACAATAAAGGAGAACTAAACCTACATATTTTTGGCATAGAATTATAAGGATAGAAAAGGGTGAAAATGCTCAGAACATATTGTCTATTAGTGTATGAAATAATATTAATACAAAAAACATTGGTGCAAGCATATCCCTTTTGCTATGTTTTTCAGCTTAAGTAGAGGAAACATTTACCAAGTGGAAATTCTCACGTGATACAAAAAACTAGTGTATATGGATCTGAGTGATGGCAAGGTTGGAAATATAGTATAGATACAAATATATTGTTTTAATAAAGCAAAGATCTCTATTTGGACATTGATTATATGATAGTTTTCTTTGGTGATAATCTCTTTACCCTACTTCTTATTTTATAGAAGGGAGCTGGCTTGCCATCATTTTAGTATAAATAGAGCATTAATTCCTACAGTGTCTTAACTAATCTACATAACCTGAATCCTTTCCAAATCTCACACAATGCATACATGTTCACTTCCTAGAATTAAGTAAAGAAGAGAAAATATCCATCAGTGTCCTTAATCCAATTAATTAACTGTCCCTTGTCAGTGGCTTGTATTAATCAGGACTTTGATACACCTTCTCAGAAAATGGCTTTGATGGATGCAACCAGTTAAGCAAATTAAGAGATTACAGAAAACATATCCTTTCAAGAGAGCACTAACTGTGAAAAGAGTCCTTATTTAGTATGTCAAGCATCATTTCAATGGCGCATGCATTCCTTTTTTCAGCTGTACTGAAATAAGGCAAAGCCATACAGTTGGTTTTCTCTTTGGACTTTTTTATCCTGGTAAAGAGTTACAGCAGTCAGGACTACAAAAGCATCTGTTTGTTTATCTGGTTACTTAGAAGACTCATTAGCAATGAAGACATCTTTTTCCGGTAGCATGTCATCTCTTGTAATACACTATTAATAGGATGTTCATGCCTAGAGTTAATTAACCATGAAGTTCCTGAATCCTAAGACGTTCCATCAACTTTTAGTCAAATAGGTTATCTACCTGTATCTCAAGAAAGTTCCCAGTACTTTTCATGTATCTCTTTTCTGATTTTATAATTAGTAGAAAGGTAACTAAATGTAATGAGAGTTTTTTTCTTTAACACACACTCTGTTCTAATGCTTGCATCATAACAGAAAACCTTAGGTATCAGAAATTTAACAGTAGAATGATCATATTTGACTTGAATTCTGTATGTCATTTGGGAAAATGTTAAATTCATTCTATCTTCTGTCCATCAATACATCTCCAGAAACTTAGGAGTAAACTGTCATTGAGCCCAAAGCTACAGACTAGTTTCTTTTGGTTATGAGAACATACAACACACAAAGTAAGCATTTTGTTGATCTTCTTTTGTTGAATTAGCCATTTCAAGTGTGCATGTGTGTGTGTCCCCAAAATTATTACAAAACAACACCAAAAAAAAAACCCCAAACCAAACCAAACAAACAAAATCCACCACAACATCACACAAAACCCAAAACAACCCAAAACCCACATGTCCTGGGTTTGGCTTGGATAGGCTTAATTTTCACAAGAAACTTGGAGGGGCCACAGCCAAGATAGCTGACAGAAACAGCCAATGGGATATTCAATATAATAGTGATGTCACAACCATTATATAAGGGGGAAGCTGGCGGGAGTGCACATAATCTAGACCAGTCAGCATGGGTTTAAGAAAGACAGATCTAGTCTGACGAACCTGATCTCCTTCTATGACAAGATGACCTGACTACTGGAAGAGGGAAAGGCTGTGGATGTGGTCTACCTAGACTTCCAGAAGGCATTTGACACTGTTTCCCATAGATTTCTAATGGAAAAACTGGCTGCTCATGACCTGGATGAGAATACGATCTGCTGGATCAAGCACTGGCTG
>WTSP01024693.1:0-25198 GCA_025331215.1 Actenoides lindsayi | reverse complement strand
GCCTCCCCAGGGACGATCCCTGCCCTGCTCCTGCTGGCCACCCCAGTGCTGACACAGCCAGGGTGCTGGTGGCCTTCATGGCCACCTGGGCACATGCTGGCTCATTTTAGGCTGGCTCCCACACGGCTGGAGGTGGAAGCAGATCACCGTGGGCTCCGTCTGTTATCTCCTCTTGGCAAGGGAACAGCACTGGTAAATGTCTCGCCGGTTATTCGTTAACTGCAAGAGGATCGTTCCCAAGATGGAGAAAACACCACCATTTATTTCAAAGAATAAAGGACAGTCATGTGTGAGGGACATCCCTTCCAGGAGATCTCGCCATCATGGGAGACCAGCACAGCCAGAAACACAAGGGCTGAAACCAGCACTGCCAGGATTCAGAACAGCCAAGGCGGAAGAGAGGCATCTGCACTCAGAAAGATTGGTTCAAAACTTTCTGGGCAGGTTGGAAAGAAGCTCCTACTGCACCCCCAGAGCCTGTGACAATTCACCAGAGGCATTCCAGACGTGAGACCCCCCCCCCCCTGGAATCCAGTGCCTCATGCCTGTTATTGTTATTCTACTGGTCTGTTGTGTATCTGCTCTGCCCCAGTGAGATCACCTCTGGAGTACTGTGTCCAGTTCTGGCATCCCCAGGTCAAGAGAGAGAGTCCAATGGAGACTTCAAGGATGCTGAAGGGACTGGAACATCTCTCTGATGAGGAAAGGCTGAGAGATCTGGGACTGTTTAGTCTGGAGAAGAGCAGCCTGAGAGGGGAACTGATGAATGTTTACAAATATCTGCTTCACGCCCACCCTGCAGAAGGGGCCAGGCTCTTGTCAGTGGTGTTCTGTGACAGGACAAGGGGCAGTGGTCACAAACTGGAACACAGCAAGTTCCACCTCAACATCAGGAGAAAATTCTTCCCTGTAAGAGTGACAGAGCCTGGCCCAGGCTGCCCAGAGAGGTTGTGGAGTCTCCTTCTCTGGAGCCTTTCCAGCCCCCCCTGGCTCTGTTCCTGTGTGGGCTGCCCTGGGTGACCCTGATGGGGCAGGGGGGTTGGACTCGATGGTCTCCAAAGGTCCCTTCCACCCCCTACCATCCTATGATTCTATGAAATAGTAGGTGATGTGCTATAACCAAGTTGTCTAGGCTCTGTTTGTGCCACGGGAAAGAAACAGCCCCTTTCAGAAGATAACTAGTCAAATCCCTCTTACAGCCTCATCTCAGGGGTGGTAAATTGTCCTCTGGATCTGCTTGTACAGAACCTTTCCCTACAGAGGAAGCTGGTAACCTAGTTACTGCGAGGTGAGAGCTTTTTGCATCCCGCATCTCCTACATCTTAGTCGCACCTTCAGCGCTGATCTGAGATCTTTGATCTGCCCAGGGCACAGGGAAAGCTCTGGAAACGCTGTACGAAAAGAGCTGAGTGGCCACCACAGCACCAGCTACGGGTCAGTCTTTTGTAGCTGTCACTGCAACACCCAATGCCAATTTAAGACTCGGACAACACCAACAACTCCAAAAGACAATTAACAGTTTTCCTCTGCGGATTGTCCAGAGCCTCGTCACCCAGGAGCACACAGAAACCATTCCAGGATAGATACGTAGGGAAGATGAGGTTGAGCATAAACTTGAGCCTTGATCCCAAGGTTGTTTTCTGAGCAGGTGAATTGCTGCAAGGAAAGTGGGAGGCTTTCCACTTCCCTCTGGTAGAATTCTGCCTTAAATTAGCCCTCCCTCCCACCCCAGTGGAAAGAGGAAGATCAGAAGCATCGATGAGTCATCGATCATCCCGGGCAAGACAGATTTCCCAATATCTCCCATCTTTGTGCAAACGATGTTGCTTTTTAGCAGTGAATTCCTACCCGTGTAATCTCCTTTCGTGTTAGAATGTTGAAATATTAAAATGCCCTCTGGGTCAATTAGGGTAAATTTCAACTAAGGAAAAAAACCAACAACCAAACCAACTTATAATATCGATTATTTGGAATCATTTCAGTTTCGTTTAGAGATGTCAGAATGTATATTACAGAAATCATACACAACCATACATTATTTACTAGCACTATTTTAGATGAAAATAGAAAGGAGAATGAGCCATGCTTTGTCTGACTGAGGCGAATGGTTCAACGTCATAAGGCACCAACTCCCCAAACTCATCTGGCATTTATGAAACTTCTCGATCTCAAATGTACTAACGGATCAAAGTCAAACTGTGCAACTAGCTTAAAAATAGTTTAAAATATTCACAAGTCAAGATCACTTCTCATCTGGTGCAAAATGCTGTATCTAAACCAAGGGCAGCCAACCAGATCTCCAGGTGAGATGAGGGAGCGTAGCTCCTGCAAAGACCACCCAGCCAAGGTAGAGGAGATCACCCCACAACACACAGAGTCTGGTCACCCAGTGTTGCTGTCCCCGTGTCCCACTGATGTTTCCCAGCTCTGGTGAATCACTACTAAAATCCTATGGCTAAACCATACTGCACTACAGTCGATTTTCCAGAACTCCTGGCATTGTGGGGTATTAACACCTCCACTGGAGACGCCAGGTAAAAATATTTGGGGTAAAAATAACTTTTGCATCACTGAAGCTGAAAAAGCAAATCCTCAAACCAGCCAAAGTACGGTTATGGGAAGCAGGTGGCAAAGTCTTCAGCTGTTGTGACTCAATGGAGGTCTAATCAGAGCCCTGGTCCACTCACTCAGCTGGGGTTAGTTTGTGTTGCTGCACTTGTTCAGCAGGTATAAATCAGGGGCAGCAACAGCTCAGGGTTGGGATGAGTTGCTGGGGGTGAGTCTGTGTCAACCAGGAGCTGCTCCATGGAAAAGGTCAGAGCTTCTGCTTGAAGAGGATTGGAGTGTCAGTGAGCAATGTCATGGCGATGGCCCTTGGCTAAGCATCTCAGAGCTTTTGGGGGGGTGTTTGTACCCTTGGAATGTTGCAGCACACATCTAGTGCAAGCTGGTAGTGGCTCTTCTGTCAGTTAAGGGACCTGTTTTCCCATTTGTGATGGGTCCATGCAGCTAAAAAAAACCCAGATTGCTCTTGTCATCACTTGGTCTCTCAAGAAAGCTGTGGGATTTAACAGCTTGTGGGAAGTTCAGACTGTTGCTTCAGGATCAGGAGGTTTTGAGTTGGGCTGAGTGGCCCTGTATGTTTTTCTGGGTAAGGAAGGTAACAGACTGGGCAGCAGGAGCAGAGGAGACTGGGATGGGAAACTCAGAGAGGGATGTAACCAGCCATCTCTGCTGTTTCTGTTACTCTTCTTCATGAGTCCATTCACAAATCCAGGTTTAGATGTTTATGGCATGTTTAATTGTTTCTAAGCTCTCTTGCTGGATGGTGTCAGCCCCTGTTGTCTGTGTTCTTACAGTGGAATGGGCCTGCAAAGTGCTCAGTGGCCTCCCCAGAGACACAGAGACTTGGCAAGTCCACTCTAAATTGTTTCTTGGTGCTAGTATGGCTTTGTGCTGAACTTGCAGTAGAAGTAGTAAACCCAGGAATGTTTTTTTTCAAAGGAAAACAACCATAGCAAATGTAAAGGGGGGGGGGAGTGAGATTTAAGTGGTTGAGCTATAAATAATTCTGCATTTACATCTGTCATACCAATCTCCTGTGGGATGTACAGTCACACTTCAGTTATTTTGCAGTGAAATCTTTTTTTCATGGGACAACCTTTTTTCATAGGCTGTGTCAGTGATGGACATTTTTGTTCAACACAGGATTTCTTAATTGCCTTTTTTTTTTGTTTCTCGCTGTTATGGTATGTCCAATTAAGAAGTGTTTATGGTTGGGAGGCAGAAGGGAAGGACTGTGCTGAACGGGCAAGCCAGGCTGAGAATGGTTCATGGATGGCAATTTTTATCTGATCATAAAGTCCCCATCAGGACGGGTGTTGAATTTCAGCTGTAATTGCAAAGCTGTAATTTCCTATTATTTTTTTTTTTAATTTCCACATATCCTCTAGCTTAAGTTTCACATGTCCAGATGTGCCTGATGTTTTCTTTACTTTTCCATGCAGGTCGTTGCACCTATTGATTTGAAACAATTGCTCTGATTTTTACCAAGGAGCCAAACGCAAATGCCGTAGGGTTTTGGGGAGCTTGTGTCTCAAGACAAACAGTTTCAGATAATGGATTTGTCTCTTCGGGGAAACATCTTGGGGTGACTTTAATAAGGCCTCAGTAGATGCTGTTAAAAAGTTGGTGCCTGACAAATTGCAACGGTGCAACTTGGCAGGCGAGTTTGTAGAGTGTGTGTAAATTGGCTCCACTGTGAGTCATTAAAATCTCAAGTTCTTTCTCTGCTGGAAATTAGCAGCTCCCTGAGCGTACGCTCAGGTTTGAGTATTTGCCCTGATCTAGAGGATTGTGAGCGACTGCCTCAAAGGAAAAAAAAGTCTTTTGAGAACTGGCAGAATCTCTACAATGCTTTTGTTAAACTTCCAGGAATTTGAAGAGTTTCTGGTCCAGTCGGATTTCTTTAAAGACTGTGGGTCAAGCAGATTTACCTGCGTTGTGCTGTTGGGGGGGGGCACAGCTTTAAAACTGCTGGGATGGGGCTGGTTTCAAATATTGGAGCACACTGCAGACTAATGAATCCTGTCTTCACAGCAAAAACTCTCCTCAGAAATGGTTCCTGGCAAAGGGGAGGCTAATCCAGAGTTGTCCCAGAGCTCCTGCTCTGCAGACCTCTTCTAGCTGCTCCTCCTTGCCAGAACAGGGAACAAAGTCTTGAATAAAATCCCAAGTTTTGGTTTAGAGGAGAGGACAGAAGAAGTTTAATTTTAAAAGGGAGGACATCGGGGAATCTGAAAGAGTTGAGAGCCAGCAGCCCAAAGAGCTGGGTGACCCCCCACCTTCACGGGCCCAATGCGTCCCATCCCAAAAAGAAGCATTTACTATTTGCAGTGTGAATCTCCCCTGGAAGGTGTTTGTGTCACACGCCTGTCACCACACCAGTGCTCTGCAGAAGCTGTGGTGAGGTAGAGTTACCACACGTGCATCAGGCTGGTGGCCAGCGATGGACAGTTGAGCAGGTTGTCGGGCACTGCGTCGTGCTAAGGTTGGATTATCAGCACCAGCCTTCAGATGTACAGTCTCAGATGAAAAATACCGAAAGCAAACGGTAGGAGGCCCCTTTTCGTGGCCACGAGCAGCGCATCATCTCTTGACTGGTGGTAGAACGATGTGCTTTGAAGCCTTGGACCACGCAGAGGTTTTGCAGGAGGTATTGCCCTCTCGTGGCTGTTCAATGAAAAGATGGGTAGCAGTGAGGGGAAGTGGCATGAAACCAGTGTAGGAAGATGGAAGAGCACACAGTCCTAGCTCTTTTCACAGCTAGGGATGAGCTGGGTCTCTATGGTGTGTTTCTCTGGCATCTGGGTTCATTATAAAATCATTTGCTCCATTCTTTGTTGTGAAACTTCATGAGAAGTATGATGTTGGATGGTCCCAGGGCTAATGGCAATGCATCCAGGAAGACCTGGATCATGTGGATTTAATACGGCCACGGAGAGACAGGCCTGTGCTTTGTAACCCCTGGAGAGCTCCAATTTACCTCTTGATGTACACGCAGAAGTCTTAATTTTTTGAGAGTCACATACTGCAAACAGGCTTTAAGAGTGATTGACCAACAGTTCCATTTGTGTAACAGGGCAGGAGTTATAGGCAGGTAATACTGGGATAGGAACAGGTCTGCTCCTGTACAACAGATGGGAACTGGTGGTCCCAGGAATGAATGCATAATGCATTGATGCTTTCTGGAATTTTTATTAGCTCTTCAAAGTAGTGCTGGTAACTTACGTTCCCTCTTCTGCCGGACTAAGCATCTGCTTCAGGTAGTGCATGGGTCTCACAAAGGGTTTGTCTTCTATCACTTCTGTAGGGGATATATGAAATGAAAAGGTTGCTTCTCTACAAGACTTGGAGATTGTCCATAAAATCAACATGAAAGATGCTGACACTGGCACGTGATGCTGTGCTAGCTGTGACCTCCTCTAAGGCATGATCTTCTGCAGAGTAGCCGTTGCCAAATTTGCTCTCACCCAATATTGTATGATGGAATTCAGGCTCCAGAGCAAGACAAAATGGTTTGAAAATGATTTGTGATTGAGTCATAGAATCATAGAATGGAAGGGGTTGGAAGGGACTTCTGGAGATCGAGTTCAACCCCCCTGCCAGTGCAGGAACAAAGTCATTTTAAGGCTGTAGATTAAAGAAATCGGAACATTAGACTCTTGCGATGTAAAACTTCCGTTATTTGGAATGGCAGCAGAGGTGGGCTGGCAGGACCTAGGGAGAATGACACAATCTAGTTCTTTTTCCTGGGAGGAGACTCCAGTATCAAACCACAGCCCTTTTAAAGAGCCCCTACAACAGGAAAGTCTTAGGAATTGAAAGATTCAGTGTGTGGAAATAGTTCATCCCATTTTGAGCCCCCTTTTGACAGCATCCTGAAAAAGCCTCATTTATGCAAGACAAGTAGCATCCAAACCCACTTTCGAGATGCTCCTCCCCCAGACACATCCTCAGAGGTTTATAAAACCTTGTTAAAGAGAAGAGGTGTTTACCCCTGCGTAATGTGATGTTTCTGCCAGAGCCTGCAGACATCTGTGTGAATGTTCCTGTGCTGTGATAAATCCGGACCCATCACTTAATAGACTGATGTTCTTGAGTCTACAGTGAAATCCTTTTCCTAGATAATCTAATCAGATGTAGAAAGAAGAAAGGATTGTCGCGTTTGCTGGAGATACAGATGCCTGTACATTACCAGTAATTAATTCTTTGTAGCAGTGAGTATTTCTGTGTTAAGTTCCTGTTGTACTGCACCTGAACAACTTGCCCCTCTTAAGAGCAAGTGATTTAAAGCACCGTCTGCCTTTTATTTCTGCTGACTCAACTATTTCTTGTGGCAGTTTAAACTCTATGGTCCCTTTCCACTTTTTTTAATGTGGTTCCACTTGGAAGCTGGAAAAAAGTCTGTGAGTACATGGGACAAGTGATGGGATGTCATAGTGACCTATTTCATGTGCTCTTACAAATGAGAAGGTTTTAAAATATTCACACCAGCTCATAATCACCCTCTGATCTTCAAACAAAGCTCCTGATGAGCTTTGCTTTATCTCTCTATAGGGCTACTAGTGAATCATTACCAAAATACAGAGTTACATTCAGTGTAGATGGAATAGATGGAAAGATCCTTCAATGCCAAGTCTTTCTAGATGACTTTGGTTTGGGAAAAGCAGGGGGGAGAAAGTCCAGCCAGATCCTAAAAGACTATAGGGTAAAATCCATAGAAAGGATGGAGGTCTTTAACTGGACACTAGATTATATCCCTTTTTATATCCCACCAGATAAAGCTGAATAAAACATAATGCATCTGGAGTCTACTACTTGTCTGTGCTTCACCAGGAATTAATTCTTCTGTGATAGCATTACTCACCTAATAAAAATAAGTCTATCTTCAAGTTGTTGTTGAGACCCCTTGGGTGATGCTATTAACACTAAATAGTAAATTCTGAAAGGATTTCTAGAGGTCTGTGCTCCAGCCTCCCTTTTTCAGAGTGCAGCTCCCCTCAGAGCCCAGCCAGGCTGCTCACAGTTGTGTCCAACCAAGCCAGCCACTGCTCAGGGCTTGTCTTGGTCTTCAACTTCCAGCTCTCCAGGCTGAGATGGTGGCTTGCAAAAATTAAACTTTTTTTTTAATTAATCACTGTTAAGCTTAATACCTTCATTTTTGCCTTTTAGGTGCGAGTAAAATTTAGATCTTTTTTTTTGAGTGTGGCAGTGCAGACATGCAAATGGTTTTGAACTGCAGAACAGACTGAAAAGATCGTGCTCTTTAGAAGAGAGGTGCAATTTTGACTGAAGTTCTTTCTTCCAGGTAAACCTCTGCCATTGCTTCCCCAAGGAAAGACAAGATGCAGAGGGCCAACCTATCAACAGTGTCTGAATTTGTTCTTGTAGGCCTTTCTGATGCTCCAGAAGTCCGTTTTCTTCTCTTTGGGCTGTTTTTGATCATTTATTTGGCCACCATGGCAGGCAATGCCACGATCCTTGTTGCCATTAGCACAGACGCTCATCTGCACAACCCCATGTACTTCTTCCTTGGCAACTTATCCTTACTGGATATCTTATGTTCCACTGTCACCGTGCTGAAGATGCTGGAGGCCTTGCTGCTCGGGAACAAAGTGATTTCCTTCACTGGCTGCATGCTCCAGCTCTTCTTCCTCATCGACGTTGTAGGCACGGAGATTTTCCTCCTGGCCGTGATGGCCTACGACCGCTACGTCGCCATCTGCCACCCGCTGCAGTACGTGAGCATCATGAGCATGAGACTGTGCGCTCACCTGGCCGTCGGCACCTGACTGGTAGGGTTTTTTAACTCTCTGCTGCACACGTCTTTGGTCTTCACGCTCTTCTTCTGCGGTTCTAACAGAGTCGACCAATATTACTGTGACATTCCCCCCGTGCTGGCCCTCTCCTGCTCCCCGACGTACGACAGGGAGCTGGTCATCCTCACGGTCGCTGGGGTCCTTGGAACCAGCGCGTTTGTGGTCACTCTGGTCTCGTACGTCTACATACTCTTGGCTATCCTGTGCGTGAGCTCTTCTGAGAGCAGGCACAAAGCGTTCTCCACCTGCAGTTCTCACTTGACGGTCGTGTGCCTTTTCTACGGGACCACCATTTGCACGTATGTGCGACCTTCCTCCACCTACTCACCTCATCAGGATAGGATTGTTTCCATGCTCTATGGAATCCTCACTCCCCTGCTAAACCCCGTGATCTACGGTCTGAGGAACAAAGAAGTTAAACGTGCCCTAAGAAGAGTGAGCAGCCAGGTAAGAACTGCTTTAACAAGAAAAGAACATCCCTCTCAGTCTCTGGTGACCACTGGAGCCCCAGCAGATGAGTAGGCACATTGTGACTGATCTTCTCTAACCACCTACGAGGCAGACACTGGAATCAGAACTCTTTCTCTGGGCTCCCTGTACAGTTACAAGGGAGACGTGTGCACCTCCAGAAGGCCAGCTGGATGACAGAGCTTTAGGTTGTTATCACAGGAGGATGTGACTTCAGCTAGTAGTGTTTCTCCACGGAGCACAGAGGAAGCTTTGCTGAGAGCCTCAGCCTTATGGACAAGGTGTTGGATGCAGATCTTGGAGCGTGAATGGTGGGGACTGGTACCATGGGCGCATGGATGCACGTTCTTCTGTTCTAAAGTATCTTATAGGGCTGGTGCCTCTTATTGACCACACTGCTCCCGCGGAAAGCATGAGTGCGTCCTTTGGGAGATTGACTGGAAGGAAGACTTTTAAGTCTTTTCCAATCTAAATGATTCTATGATTCAATGAAAGCTCCTTCATCATCATTTAAGGTGATCAGTCTGGGTTTCTCTTCAGCCAGACAACTCCAGCTGCAACACCTGTGGTGCCACCAGGCACAACCTGGCCATAGGTTGCACCATTTATCTCAAAATCAGTGTCCCAGGGTGCAAATCCACTCCCATAACCTAGAGATGTCAGCTATGGTGATGTCTATACATGAGGTAGCTTTCCAAGAGCATGGCTGGTGGGGAGAAAGGCTTTGGTGTCATGGACTCTGTGATTGAGTGGTCATCACATGGGCACACCCTGGCTTTTCTCAGTGTTGGCAGACTGAGGGAAGGATCACAGCGTGTGCTTTAGGTCTGTGTGGGTCCACCACTAGGAACTAGTGCTTCATTCCAGGCCAAAAGGGAAGGTGTGACTGACAGGGGTAGAAATGGGGGTGCAGGGTTGGGGGGAGCACTGTGAAGTCTCCTTGGCAGGTGGTGGCCATAAACCTGGGCACATCTCAGCTATGAGGGTCTCTGCTGGCACAATAAACTCTTCCAGCTGGAGATGGACCTCAGGCTGGGTTGAAGTGCTGTGGCAATTCATTCCGTTTGTGCCTGGTGCTAAACAACTGAGGTGACTTTGCTGTTTGCACATTACTCTTACTAAACCCAAATGTCAAGGATGTCTGCCTTAGAGGTCTTTTTTTTATGGTTGCTGTCTTGGTGCAACAGATAAACTAGTGACTTTCCTGCAGGAACTTGTGTCCTAGTGGTAACAAATGCACATTCTTAATATGAAACCAGTGGAAATAATTTGAATTTCATCCCTTCTCAGCTGTCAGTCATATTGACAATGGGTTCAGAAGTCAACTGTAAAGACCAAAGAGCTCTTTCCTGAGGTAATACATGTTGGATCTTCTAGAGGGCTTTTGTGTGTATGGTTTATTGTTTGTTTGGGGTTTTTTAAAGTAAATTTCCAAAAACACATGTAAGTCCACCCAAGACCACTGGTAAGGCCACTGTCCTGGGTTTTGGCTGGAATAAAATTGATTTTCTTCCTAGTAGCTGGTACAGTGCAGTGTTTTGGATTTAAAATAATGTTGCTAACATGTGGATGTTTCAGTTGTTCCTGAGCAGTGTTTACATTAAGTCAAGGGCTTTTCAGCTTCTCACTCTGCCCTGCCACTTGAGGCTGAGGCCACAAGGAGCTGGGAAGAGACACAACCAGACACAACCCAAACTAGCCAAAGGGGTGTTTTGCACTCTGACATCATACCCAGTATATAAACTGGGGGGGGAGGATGGGCCAGGGGCCACCAGTGCTTGGGAATTGAATGGGCATTGATGGGTGAGTGCTGGGTTAGCTTCAATGCTACACAGAGCTCAATGTTGTGATCTACAGTAGGATTGGGATGCAGTTCCATGAATGCACGTTTTAATGGTGTGTGAGATGACAAGCGTTGTGGTGACTTAGAGATGAGCCCATACAGCTGCTTCCTCACCAGCCTCCCCCCCCAAGCCTGAACTGGCAGGAGAGGATGCAGAAATATGTACACCAAAGCCCAAGGGTTGAGATAAAGAAGGTTTAATACAACACTACAAGAGAGGAAACAACAGATAATAACAGGTAACAGTAATGAACTAATGTAGATCAGGGAAGGAGAGCTAAGGACCAGAGAAAACGGTCTCACAGTCCCAGCCTGCCATTGTGTACTGGCCATGGAGTGCCTGGTTTGGTGTCTTTCTTGATTGTGACTCCCAGCTTCTGGTGAAAATTAACCTTGTTCTAAGGCAGGCCAAGTATCTCTTCTGGTTTGTAGGGTGTGCTCCATTAAAAAGTACAGGCCGCTTAAAGGAGGTGGATGATCAGATGTTCTCTACCACCAAACAGGGGCTATTTATCCATCATGAGCAGAGCAGCAGATGTTTCCACATGCAGGGCTTCCTGAGGCTCTTGAGTTGAGAGTGGAAACCGCTTTTAAAAAACAAAAAAACCACCATGCCCTTTGTTCCAAAGCCATCCGCCGAATCACAAGGCCCACAGCAGCGGGGACAAAGTGACAGTCTGCCCATCCTTCAGAAAATGTGCAGAGCCAAGTTGGTAGAGGCTAGAGCACCATTCTGGTTTGGGGGGTTCACTTGAGAGCTCTGTGAGGTCCCATAACTTACTGCTGAGGTAGTTTGGCAGATGGGGAGAGACCCTCCTCTGCCTCAGGTTCTCCAAGGCATGGCTGGCTGGCTCTGCTCAGTGCTCTCAGACAGCAAAGCATACTGACTTCCCAGGCAAGCCCCTGTCACGTTTCAGTTTTTTTGTGTGAAGGTGAAGCTCCAGGGCCTCCAAGGTCTCTTCTGGCAGGAATGACGCTTCAGATGACCAGATGTAGATGGGGGGAGATGTGAACTGGCGGGCTATGAGAGGCATGCGGGCTGACGTGTAGGATGCCCGCACCAGGGCGGGGAACAGTCCCTGGTTGATCTGCCTGCACTTCCTCCTCAGGTGTGCCTGCAGGCTCCTCTTGACGTCTTCGTCCAGCTCCAGCCTCGAGACAAGACTTGCAACATCTTGTGGACGGTCACCACCCTTGTCAACCATGTCCGAGTCCAAGGTGGCGGGTAACCTGACATGGTGGCTGACACCTGACGTTGGGCCTGTGATGTCGGATTGGGCTGTGGCTGAATCAAGAAGCTCCGGGGTCTGTGGTCTCTCGTGCTGCTGCTGCTGCTGCTGCCCACTCTGGGGAAGGACCTGCTGTTGGGTGGTCCGGGGCTTTTGTTGTGCCACCTGTAGTTGCTGCATGCCCCTCTTCACGGTCCCTGCACTCTTCGGGCCACTGAGCTTATCACACGGGACCTGGTCCGGGGACTTGGCATGGGCATCAAGGGCCTTGGCCCTATGGCCGGATGCTTGCATCATCTTCCTCCCAGTGCAACTGTGGGGTGCAGAGTCCTCATGACTGAGCCCGGTACTAGTGAGAGAGGTCCCATCCTCATCAGATGCAGGTGAGGACACAGCCCTGTCCTGGCCAACAGCTGGGGCACCAGGACACAACGTCACAGCCCGAAGGGGACACAAAAGGGACTTAGGTGGCCATGCTGTCAGCAAGCGCAACCTCTGTCTCCAGATTCGCCATCTCTGTCTGCCACCCTGCTGATACCCGCGTGTGGCAGTCGCTGACCTGGCCCTGTGCGGTCTCCCCAACCCTAAGCAGCTCTGTACCTTCTGGAGATAGCTGATGGTGAGCAGGATTGCCCACACAGCCGGGAACAGGATGATGAGAACATCGAGAAAGCTGTTGTCGCTCATGATGCAGAGCCAACTAGATCTGCACTGGGAACTGTGGGTTGGTGGCACCTCTGATGAATGCTGCTGCTTTGATGTCACAATCCTGGTGGGTGGGGACACCTTTGTGATGTCACAGACCTGCACCACCCCAGAACTCACCTCTGCTGAAGGTACCACCCGGCAGTGCAGCCCACCCAGGGCTTGGGACACGCTTCCCAGCGTGTGGCAGCAGGGTGTCGGTGGTCCCAGTACCAGAAGACTGGCTGACGTTGGCAAAGACCAGCTTGGTCCGACACTCCCTGGCCTTATCCATGTCCTTCTGCCAGCTGTCTCCATACCCTCCTCAGCTTGGTACCTTGGGTATAACCTTGCTGATGTTTGGGATGTGCCCTTTCAGGACACCCAACCCTTGACAGCTCCAAGTGGCCTTTGGAGGACACAGGTAATATACAGATGTATAGCTGGAGGGCGGGCTGTATCTCAGCAGCATTACATATGAAGTTAAAAAAGGGTCATACAGTGGAGAGACAGGTGCCCTTCTGCCCCAACTGATGCTCTGGCGGGCAGGGGACTTCTGCTTCCAGGAGGAACTAAGCATGAGCTCTGCGACAGTGGCTGGCCCATGGGATGCTGGCAGGGAAGCAGACCTGAAGCTCTGCTGCACAGAAGGAGACTTTACTAAAGCTTTTTAAATTGCCCAGAAAGGTGGTAGAAGCCCCATCCCTGGAAAAAATTCCAGGTCAGGTTGGACAAGGCTTTTTCTTTTGAAATTTCACCTTACGTGATGGGGCCTTGGATTAATTGTTCTCTTAAGAGGTTTGAAATGAACAAGATGTTTGAAATACAGGAGAAATTATCTGTCTGAACAGGGTTAAGTGACTGCAACTGTGGACAGGATATTTAGGAAACACTTCATGTGCCCCAGAAAAATCCTTGTGGAGATATAAGACTTGAAACTGGAAGGGAATTGTAGGTTGAAGGAGGGGTTGTGACAAATTGCTTTCTGTTAAGGATTTAAGGACATAAACAATCTTCTAAGAACTGCAGGTGTTTTTTTTCCAGAGATGGCATCATCATTGCAAGAAAAAAAATCAGCAGTTCTTAGATTTTTATCTTTTTTTTTCTTTTCCATTGAAATTCAGTGCTGCAGCCAACTTTTTACAGCGATATTTGTCAAGTGGAAATCACATTGGGAATTTTTTTACCCTCTTCCCTCCACATCTCTCTCTGCAGCGATGTAAAAAGGGCTGATGGGAACTACTCCCAGGTGACCCAGTTCACCTTCCTGGGACACACAGAGCACCCACAGCTGAAGCCTGTTCTCTTCACCCTCTTCCTGGACATGTATGTGCTGATGTTAGTGTGAAACCTCAACCTGATTGCCTTGATCAAGGTCAGCCCTCAGCTTCACACCCCCATGTAGTTTTTCCTTGGTAACTTGCCCTTCTTAGGTGTTTGCTACTCCTCCACCATCAGCCCCAAAATGCTGCTGGACCTTCCCACACAAATCAAAGTCATTTCTTTTGCTGGCTGCCTCACGCAGCTTTATTTCCATGCTGGTTTTGCTACAACTGAGATTTACCTGCTGGCTGCCCTGGCCTATGTCCAGTATGTGGCCATCTCCAAACCTCTTCTCTACGAAGCTGTCATGTTTCCTGGTGTCTGCATGAGCCTGGTTGCTAGGTTCTACCTTGTGGGGCTGCTGAATCATAGAATCATAGAATTGTCAGGGTTGGAAGGGGGATCTTAAAGATCATCTAGTTCCAAATCCCCTGCCATGGGCAGAGACACCTCCCACTAGATCAGGTTGCTCAGAGCCCAATCATGCACACAAGCACCCTGCTCCAGCTCTCCTTCTACAGTTCCCCTGGTCATCAACAACTTCAACTGCAATGGGCCACCGCTGTTTGCTGTGGCCTCCACCAACACACCTCAACAAGGGTTTAATGTTTGTGCTTGTGGGTTTCAACATGATGACCACCAACCTGCTCTTCCTCACCTCCTATGCCTGCATCATGATGGTTGTGGGCAGGATGGGCTCTGCTGCAGGCAGGGGCAAAGCCTGCTCCACCTGCACCTCCCACCTGGCAACCATCAGTATGTTCTACCTGTGTGCTGCTTTTAATTACATGCAACTCAGGTCATCAGACTCGCTGGAGAGCAAGAAAATTGTATCCATCTTCTACACAATTCTAGTCCCCATGCTGACCCTCATGATTTACAGTCTCCGAAACAGGCAGGTCAAGCATGCCCTGGGCAGTTTGATCAGGAGGAAAAGGTACAATTTCATATTATTTTCCTTTTTTTTTTCCTTTCTAAGGGGAATGGTCCATGTAGGTCTCTCAGACTGTTGCCTCCAAAACCATCTTGGAGGCTACAATTAGTCTGCTCTCAAACTGTGCCCATTAACAGAGCTACATCGGTCTTGTCTCACATACAAACTTCTTGCCCAGTTACTCTACCTCCCATGTAATAATTGTGGGGACACTGTGCAAAAGAAGGTAGAATTAAGTCTTTAAGCCTGAGATGGTGACAATCTGGATCTTTGCATTGAATCACAGGATGGTGGAAGTTTGATGGAACCGCTGGAGATGACCTAGCCCAACCACCTGCTCAAAGCCAGGTCCACCAAAGAGGCTAACAAGGATGCGTCCACTCTGAGTATCTTTAAGGCTGGAGACCCCACAACCTTTCTGGGTTTCCAATCTTTGATCACCTTGACAGAAATCAAGCTTTTTCTTATGTTTAAATTTCAGTTTGCCTTCTCACCAGCCACCACTGAGAAGAGTTTGGTTCTTCTGCTAATCAGAAGTTGTTGGCCAGGGGAAGCTGCTCTCTCAGCTGCTGGTGGTATGATGCACAGATCTGTTATCCTTCAAACTCCACTGTTAACCAACCTTGGTGCCAAGTGGAGGACTGGAAAGGTGTATGTCAACCCATCTACTCTTCAACCACCAACTTCAGGGTGTTGAGTAGTTGTGACAAACTAAACTGTTTTAGATGTCTTTGTTCCTTTTAACAAAGAGGAAAGTTTCCTTCTCCTCAGTGTGAAGTTGTCCCTAAGGTCTTGTTAGGAAGAATGAGATAGGTCTACTATGAACTATCTAAGGAGGCTTCTTCATGATGCCCAGAAGGGCTTGTTAAGCAGATGACTCTTGGGTGGCTTGCCCCCAGAAGAGTTCCTTGTTTTGGGACGGGAAGAAGTTTAATTTGTGATGGAAATAGATGTAATGATTTAGCTGATCAGCTGGAGTTCAGGTCTGCTGAGAGGCTTCCAGTGAGTCAAGCTATGACTATTGCCTCCACCTACTGCTAGAGAAGACCTCTTACTTAAGTCTTGTTAAAGATTAAGGAATCTCCTGTTCCCCCTACATGTACAGCTTGTATACATTCATTTGCCTTCACCTAATCAGATACTTTACCTTATCTCCTGTGTCTTTCACTCATGAGAAGAATATTTTTTAATATATAAAGAGTCCTTTAGGTGTGGTGGGAACCTGGCTTGGCTTAGGAGAAGGCTGATGATTGGCTCTGACTATGCTTCCCCTTTTCTGACTTCCTCTGCGCTGAATATTTTTGCATTTATCTTTGTATTTACCCACTAAAGGTTTAATCTATCCAAGGGCTCACTTAGAGATGCTGCAGGAGATGCAGACTTCTCCAGCACATTGCCCACCGGGTCCAAACTCAATTCTGAGCTTGTTCAGTTGACATAATTCAAGGCTAACTAATGCTCCCACTAGGTGATTGGAGGGTTGTGGTCTGGAATGGTGCTGAGCAGCAGGAATATCTGCCAGTGTTGCACATCTCTCCTGGGGCTGTGAAGAATGAGTTGTCCACCAAAGTGCCAGCAGGTCCTACCTCAGCAAGGACCTGTGCCGGGTATCAGACCCAAACCTTTCCCCTGGCTACCCTCAAAGGTGACATACAGCAGCAGGGGCAGACGTTTGGCATGTGACCTTCCCTTGGGGGACAGCGATCGGCCCACAAAACCAAGCAAGGAGTTGTCCTCCTGTCTTTTATTTCTTACATGGCTTTAGAGTAGGGGAGCAGTTGAAGATACAACGCTACGTAAGCTTTCTCCTCTGCCTGCCCTTGCTAGGAAGGCAAGAGCCAGAGCTGGGGCCATGCACCCTGGCTCTGAGTCATGGGAAAGCCCAGACCTGTCTCTCTGGGGTGGGTTTTTGGGCTCAGACCCATGAACACCTCCTCCAGATGTTGGTGCTTGACAGAGCCAGGGCTGAAACTCCTCCTCCTTGTGGTCCTTCCCTTTGCGGGATGGGTGTAAGCACGCTTCTGGTGCATAGGATACTGCCTAATGAGGGACTTTTGTTCACTAACTGCATTTTCCACACTTAACCTTGTCATAACTTCCCTTATGTTTGATTTTGTTTTCCTGATACTTTCCTCAGGTGCTGCTGGTGATGATTATTTGATGGGCAGGAGGAAAATGGGACAAGGCTGGGGGATATTTCTTAGAGCAGAACAGTTTGGACCACAAAGGGGAAAGACAAGACTTTGGCTTTAAAGACACTCTGTCTGCTTTGGCTGTATGTTTTAGATGTTGTAGGGATTTGTCATTGCTTTCTTTTCAAGCACGGGTTTATTTAGACTTGGACGTCCTTTGGGGAAAGACTTTCTGCTGGTTTCTCTAGGCTTTAACTATTCCACTTAACTTTAGTCATCCAAATGTGGCTACCTACGGGAAGCTGAGCAGTGTATGGAGAAGGGTTCTCCCTCTGTGGTCACTGGGGGATTCAGATATGAAACTGGAACTACAATGGCATCCAGCAGCACCCGAATTTTGGCTTTAAGCTCACTGAGTAACAAAGTAAACCCACAGCACAGAAAGGAGGATGCACAGTTGTCCGTGACTGAGAAAACTAGTAGGTGGGGAGCAAACCCACCGGTGTGGCATGAATGGGAGCACAAAGTGATCTTTGAGAAGGTCACTTTAATTGTTAGCAAGTTCAAGAGGTCTGAAATACTCTTCATCTTGCCTGGGTTACTTAGAACCTAAGGATCTGCCTTTGAGTTACAGAAAAAAACCCTCCTTCTGATGTTCATGTCCAGTTATGCCCTACTCAAATCAGAGAGCAAAAGAATCTACTGCCAGCTGGCCACGTGACCAAATAAAATTGAGGGATCTTGTCCCATGAGGACCCAGAGTTGGACTGAATTAAGAGGGGCAGACCTTGGTTATGGTGGAAGCAAAGAGGGTTATGGAAACAGGGTTGAGAAAACTCTCACAGCACAAGGGGTCCAACAACATATGAGTTGCAAACAACCGCAGCCTTTATTGGAGAAGACAGTGGGTTTGTTTGCTAACTGATATAACAGATGTTGAGAAATTTCTTCAGTTGAGATATTGAGAAAGTTCTTCACTCGGAGGGTGGTGAGACACTGGCACAGGTTGTCCAGGGAAGCTGTGGATGCTCCATCCCTGGATGTGTTCAAGCCCAGGCTGGATGGGGCTTGGAGCAACCTGCTCTAATGGGAGGTGTCCCTGCCCTTGGCAGGGGGGTTGGAACAAGATGATCTTTGAGATCCATTCCAACCCAAACCATTCTATAATAAATCTTTAGGTCTGAAGAGACATCACAGCAGCAGTTCATGTTTACAACATAACATAAATGTTTGGATGCTCTGCAGGCAATCACAAAACCCTTCAGAAGCAAAATACACTGGAAACTTTTATATAAAGCACTTCATTTTTCTCACAGTCCTTGAACTCTTTTTTTTTTTTTTTCCTTTCTCCTATTTTTTTTTTTTCTTGTCATGATGCCATTGGCATTTTCTACTTCTGTTTTAAATGACTTGCCAGATTGAGGCAGGCTGAAGTCACAATGTCTTTATTTAGCCTCTAGGTTTTAGACCAAATCCCAAACCTTGTTTAGAAAGTTATTAATATGCAAGATCTTTCAGTTTAGGTGCTGTTTAACTTAGGACCTTTATGATTTCACCTCAGCCTTTTGTACAAATAAGTTTAGGATAATTGCAGGTAGAGAACTCGTCACATTTGAGGATTGTCTCAACTCATAGAATTAAATGCAATACTCCCTGCCCCTGAATAATGTTAAACAAACAAGGATTTGGGTCTGTTCACTGCCCTTCTCAGGGCATGCTTCATGTCCTTGTTCCTGAGGCTGTAGATGAGGGGGTTCAGCATTGGGACTACAACGGTGTAAAACAGCGCAACCAATTTGTCCCTGTCCCGTGGAGGCCTTGGGGTAGGACTCATGTATATGCAGATGCCTGTCCCATAGTACATGGTTACCACCATCAGGTGGGACCCACAGGTGGAGAAGGTCTTGTATTGCACGTGTACAGATTGAATCTTCAGGATGGTGGAAAGGATACGGGCGTAGGAGGTGATGATCAGAAGAAAGGGGATGAGGAGCATGAGGATGCTGAAGATGAAGATGACCAACTCCATGAGGGCAGTGTCAGCGCAGGCCGTGGCCAGCACCGCTTGCACTTCACAGAAGTAATGGTTCAAGGTGTCATTGCTGCAGAAGGGCAGCTGCAAGGTGAGGCTGCTGACGACCATGGAGCTCAGCAGGCTGCTGGTCCAGGAAGCCACGACCATGTGAGTGCAAACCTTCCTGTTCATGACAGTGGTGTAAAGCAAGGGGTGACATATTGCCATGTACCTATCATAGGCCATCACCCCAAGCAGGACACACTCTGTCATGCTAAAAGCCAGAGAGAAATACACCTGAGTAGCACATCGAGAGAAGGAGATGGACCTCTTCTTGGTCAAGAGGTTCACCAGCATCTGGGGGATGTAGCTGGAGATGTAGCAGATGTCTAAAAAGGACAGGTTGGCAAGGAAAAAGTACATGGGTGACTGCAAGTGGCAATCAGCTCTGACCACTGTCATGATCAGGATGTTCCCAACCATTGTGAAGAGATACAAAAGCAGGAATATGATGAAAAGAACTGTCTGTGTCCTTGGCTGGGAGGAAAGGCCTTGAAAGGTGAATTCTGTCACTAGGCTTTGGTTTTCCCTCACCATGACTATTCCAGCGGTTTCACTGTCAAGATAAGGAAAAGTAACAAAGTCAGCTCTAAGCTGTTGCAAAATGAGTGTAACGAGAGCTTATATTTCTCTCTGGAGGGGAGAAAATCTGTCATGGAAAACCATGTACCAGCCATGACGTGCCATCCATCTTCTATTATCTATTGTAGTGACCAAAGAAATGAGAGAATGTTGAGGAAGTTTTCTTATGGTACATTTAGGTCAAGCACTGTCCATGTTGGTTGCGGTCTAATTACACAGATTTAACAGAATAATGCCTAATTTAGACACATTTTAATGCCCAACAGAGTTACTACCCTCCACAGAAAACCAAAATTCAATGTTAAATCAAAAGATTATGTGTTAAAATCCCAGTTCTCAACATCCTTCCTTAACATAAAACAGACTTCTGGAGCGAAACAGTCCCTCAGATGCTCAAATTATGAAAAAGAACTACTTTTTTTGGACAAATATCCATGGACCTGTATCCTTTACCTGCAAAAAAGGCCAAAATTCAGCACACAGATCACATTTAACAAACTAAATAGGTCCGACCACCGTAATGTCTACCTAGGATCTTAGGGCATTCTCATCACTGTAGCTCCTCGTGTTCATAATCTGTCTTTACGCTGTATTGTCTGAGATGTTTGAAGGCTTCACTGTGACATGAAAGCTTCTGAGCAGACGGTCACAGCTGCTGGACCCTGAGTCTTCACGTAGTAAAAGGAGAGCAGCAAAATGCCGACACGAATCTTGCTGTGGAAGACACTCATAAATCATAGACTCTTCGAATCATAGAATACCAGGTTGGAAGGGACCTGCAGGATCATCTAGTCCTCTCTTGGCAAAAGCCCGGGTAAGAATGTCACTTGATAGGCCGTCGGGTATCGGAGGCATCTGATGGCGGCTGTCACACTTGATGCAGGAATGCTGGAAGGCTCGTGCTCCTCTGGAATGAAAATTGGACAAATGACAGGTCACACCAGGTTGTCTCAAGTGGTACCAGAGTGCTACGGCTGGACAGATTATTTGGATGCCTGGTTGATACAGTCGACGGACTCTAAAGAGTGATTCAGATGGCCAGCTCATAGGTGATAACTTTAGCTATCCCAGCTTCTCAGCTGTTCCTGAGAACCCAAGGAGCCTTCTGGACTTGACCTCAACACCTGGTTTATTCCTCCCTCGTGACAGAAGTTTAGATGTGTAACTTCCATACGAATGCCTATATGTAGAAGTCTAAATCGGATGCCTTAACCTGAAACTGAATCCTGTCCTGAGTTTTTAAGACCAAGCAGACCCTCACAACCCAAATTACCAATGATGTTGTCAAGGGAAATACTGCAAAATGCAGTATCTCTCCAAACCAGAAGTTGTTCTGGAAGGGACATTGAGAAACAATCCTAAAATTCCAAGAGGCAGTTTGCCTCAGCCCAAGATTACTGTCTCAGGTAGGTGAGATGGCTGAGCTATCACTCCAGTCAACACAACCAAAAAGACTCAGTCTTTGCCTCAGCCCAGGGAGTCCAGACTGCTCAGCACCTATATCCCACTTGGCAAAGGCAGGTGTGTCCCTCCTGACTCGAAAAGAAGGGTTAAGGTGATGAAGCATCGGCATCTCTTGCCAGTTTAGCTACCCTATGGTGCCTCCACGACATCCTTACGGGACAAGAGCATATGACAAAAGAGGTGCAGAAGACTTGTGTCACCTGTATCACCGAGGTTTTCACTGGCACCCGTGCAAACATGGCCGTCAGCTCGAGGAAAGGCTGAGAGCCCTGGGGCTGTTCTGCTGGAGAAGAGCAGCCTGAGAGGGGAGCTGAGCAATGCTGAGCAAGAGCTAAAGGGCCCCGGGGGGCAAGAGGATGGGGCCAGACTCTGCTCAGTGGTGCCCGGTGACAGGACAAGGGGCACCGGCCACCAACTGAAACCCAACTGGGCGTTTAATGAGATTAATCCAATTCTTATTCAAGACATGAACTCTTTAGTCTAGGTGGGCTCTACCAGTTATGTCAACTATAAGAACCTGAATAATATGAAATCCAGCCCCTTTCTTCAGATGGGTGTAGAAGTTGACAGCCATCTTTCTCTCATTTAAGCACTACGTGCACAATCATTTTAAAGCCTGTGTCAGCCTACGTTCAACTTCTGGTTCTGCTCAGGCATTTATAATTTACATAACTACTCTGTGTGGGCAGAGAACGATTAAAGTTTTCCTTCAACAAGCCACTTGTGGTCATGTTTTGGATGAATAGCTTACCACATTAAAAAACATCCTTCAGGATCTGAAAACTGGGAATGAGAAGAGAAATTACTTCAGCAGTAGTAGAATTGACCAGAGTCAATTCCTATAGGATTTAGTTTCCTAAATATCTTGGAGTATTTGAGACCAAGTTGCTCATGAGAGGCTCCATGGTCTTGAGATCTGTGCCTCTGGCTCACTCACCTACCTCTGAAAGTCCTCTCCTTATATTCCTGACGTCAGTAGATGGCACAAGCTCTGAACTTTACATCTCTTGGTTCCAGAGCAATTTGAAGAACGAGAGTAATTTCAATTTTCTAGGTGAGAAGTGAGTTCTCACCCAGACCAAAATACCTCAAAATCATCCCGAGCCAGCTCTCTTCAAGATCTGTAAAATCAAAGAATATCTTTTCTCTACCTGCAAATGTCTGATTCGCAAGAAGGTTGAACCTCCTCCCAGAAAGGGAATGCTGAGAGCAGAAGACACCGAATAAAACCTCAGACACTCTCCCCAGGCTCCAGAAATGTTCAACATTTGCAGCTCAGAAAGAGACTTGGAGCCACTTGAACCTTCCCAAAGATTTAACTCGTGCAAAGTGACAGCAAAGCAGCGGAGGAATTGAAATCACCTTTCAAAACTCCCCTTTTGGGACACTACGACTCGTTCTAAACACCAAAGGGAAACAGTCCCAGAGGTGCCATCGTGATTATTCTGGGAAGCACCAGCCCCAGCCTGCTCTGAAGTGTTTAAGTCATAAACAATTGGTCGTTGCAGCAAAGGTTATTAAAATTGCCTGTTCTCCCTTCAAGACTTGGTCAACTGCAGGTTGCACTTCAGATCTTAGGAGACCAAATTATTTTAATAGATTTGTGGAGTTTTTAGAGGGTTGACTAATGGGATTTCATGCAGTTACTCATAATTTGAGCCAAGTGATTTCTGTGAGGGTGAAACACCCCAGTGCTCCCATTTCAGTCTGGAGACGCCAGGAGATTCAGAATCTGATACTTCTCATGAAGTGAAATCCTCTTCAGATGTCCAAAAGTTAGTTATTTAGGTCTAAGCTACTGACTTGCTGTACAGTGAAAAGGGAAAACAGACACTTTCAGCACAAAAAATGCTTCCTCCCTTCTCAGCTCAGAGGAACCAGTATTTCTAGAGAGTCATTGATCTCTCTGGTTGATCAAATGACTTGCCAAGGGCTGGTGGGGTGGGAAGGCAGTGGTGGAGCAGACAGCCTAGCACCAGGTAGTCATCTCTTTCCCATCTGCCTAGACCCAAGACGGACACCTCAAGAAATCAGAAGAGCTTCTGAGGGAACTGCATAGGATTCAGCAGATATGTTTTTGGTTTGTTTAATGTTTTTTTGTTTAACTTCAGCTGTTTGAACTGCAAAACTTTGGGCTCAGTGACTGAGTTTGTGTCACGTTTCTGATGAGGTGCTGGATGAGATGTGCCACGAGTGCAAGCTGGAGCATAAGAGGTTCCACAGAAACATAAGGAAAAACATTTTTACTGTGAGGGTGACAGAGCTCTGGACCAGGCTGCCCAGAGGGGTTGTGGAGTCTCCTCTGGAGCCATTTAAAACCCACTGATGCGTTCCTGTGTGACCTGCTCTAGGTGATCCTGCTCTGGCAGGGGGGTTGGACTAGACGGTCTGTCAAGGTCCCTTCCAACCCTTAACATTCTATGATTCTGTGTGGTTCTGTGCCAAAGGTTCATGCAAACTTTGGAAGACCTCACTTTGGACCTGCTTCCATTAGGAATATAAAGATCTTCAACTAGGATAAAGAGTTTCGCTCATCTCTGAGGGGAGGTCAGCAGCTCTAACCTCCTCCTGGAGCTAGGTGCTCAGCCATGTGTTCCTCAAAACCGAGACACATTCTATTTTTTTTTCTTGTGCCCAGTAGCCAACAGCACTAGAAAGAGGGAAGCTCTGTCAGACAGCTGTGATTTTCTTTGCCAGAGCTGGAAAAAATTGAACAGGGCAGGATCATAACATACTCACCCAGATTCCGATACTCTTTCTCTGAACATCTATTTTTGGCAGCCATCAGAAATTGATAGCCCTGGGCTGACTTCTAAGGGCTTCAATTGATGTGGCATTGGTTCTGCTAAGGAATAAATGTGAGCAGTGATACGTCATCTTAGATGACATTTTCTATTTAAATCCGCAGCTGGGACTTGCAAATATCTTTGTTGTTTGTCTTTTCAAAATAGATGGGGTTTCTTTATCAGGAAAGGGTGCTATAAAGATGTCACATAGAATTGATTGCGTCGAGCTGTGTGCTGGGGAATGCACGTTTGGGATCTTCTCCATGCTTATAAATACCTAAAGGGCGGGGGTCAGGAGGATGGGGCCGGACTCTGCTCAGTGGTGCCCAGAGACAGGACAAGGGGCACCGGGCACCAACTGGAACCGGCCTCAAGTTGCCCCAGGGCAGGTTTAGCTTGGAGCTGAGGGACAATTTCTTGCAGCCCCTGGAGGGTTGTCCAGGGCTGTGCCAGGCTGCCCAGGGCAGGGCTGGAGTCCCCGTGACCCCTGGAGGGGTTTCCAAGCCGTGGGAGCTGTGGTGCTGAGGGACAGGGGGCAGCGGTGCCCTGGCAGCACTGGGGCAACGCTTGGACTCCATGAGCTAGAAGGGCTTTTCCGACCCAAACCATTCCTAGCCACCATCATTCCCAGCCTGGCGCCGCTGCTGTGACGCCATCACCCCACGACACTGACGCCTGGTCCCCATGGCAACGCAGGGCCGAGGCCCCCGCCGCCATCCTGCGGCCTCGCTGTGGGGCGCCGGAAAATCCCGCGCAGGTTCCCAGGCAACCGTGAGGACAGAGCTACCCGCGAGCCGCCGCAGCCGGTCCACAGCACCCCGCCGAGGGCCCCTCACGGGCCCCGGCAGCGGCCACCGCTTCGCGCTTCCGCCACGCTCCTCTCCTCCGAACTACAACTCCCAGCGTGCTCCGGGGCCGCGGCCACGCCGCCTCTGATTGGCTGAGCTGAGCGCGCTCCTGCGGCCCAGCGGCCTCTCGCAGCCCGCGCAGGGGTGAGATAGGCCCAGGGCTCCCTCCGGTGGCGGCTCCGTACGGGCCGCACCGGCCCGGCCAGGCCTCGCCGGGGCCCCGCGGGCCGCACCGGCCAGGCCTCGCTGAAGCCGCAGCCCCTCGGCCTCACAGCGACGCGTAAGCTCCATCCCACTCCCCAGGCCTGGCCTGCGCTACCCCACTGTTGCCTGGTGGGAGGCTGGGGCCGTGCCAGGGCTGGTGGCTGGGCCGGTAACGGGGCCAAGGGCTGTGGCGGTTCCCTTCCCTTCCCTTCCCTTCCCTTCCCTTCCCTTCCCTTCCCTTCCCTT
>WTSP01024692.1:16537-35780 GCA_025331215.1 Actenoides lindsayi | reverse complement strand
GTAACAAGTAAAGCTTTAATTTGTGCCACTTCAAAACATTAATTGTATTAGCATCTGAAGCAGCAAAGTGCTCACCGGAAGGCCAGCACCACCTCCCCGCCAGCCCCTGCCCGTGCCAGGGCGGGCTTTGCGCTCCGCAGAGGCCGCACCGGGCTGGGCAGCAGGGGGCGCCGGGACCGCGCAGCTGCTGGGGCGGGCGCGGGGAGAAGCCGCTCTGAAAACGCACCAGCTTCCGAAATGGGCGCGCTGGAAATGTTCCTCACTTCTCACCCTCGGCTTCGCGACGGCTTGGTTTTTAAACCCAGCGTGTTGTGATAGTTGAGTCTTGGTGACTTCTTTCCCTGATGCTGTGGGGCCCAAAATCGGGGCAGGTTTCATACGGGAAAGGCCAGGAGCTGGCTAGTGTGTGGCACCGGACCATGCAGGTGACAGCAGGAGAGTGAAGTCATGTCCCCGGATGTGCTTTGGCTGAGGCTTACTCGGGTGGTGTGGTCTGAAGACACCTCTGGTGTTAGCCCTGGAGGTGAGGGATGGGGTATGTCTCACCTCAGAAGCATTCAGCGGGCCTAAAGATGAAAGCCTAGATGTTTCGTTGTACCTCCGTCAGTGGAGAATCTGCATGCAGCAGACTGGGTAAGGTGCAATGACTAAATCTGCAAACTAGGATTTATATAAAAAAAAACAAGTTACTTCTGCTTCAAATGCAAAATCAGCCCACTGGCCTCTAAGTGATGAAGCAGTTTGGTTTCAATGTGTCAAGAAAAATTTACTCTTTGCGTATAGTTCAGACTATAGTCAAGCTGTATGAGGCTAAAAAACTTAGAATTTTGATTACTTGTTGATTCATTTAAATTTTTTTTTTTTGCACCTGCATTTCTATGAATAGTCCTGGTTTTCTGCTATGAAGCTGATTGAGACACTTTCTGTCTTTCCTCAGACTTCAGGCAGACTTGACCACCCCTGCCTGACCAAGTCCCACCCTCCAGGTCAAGCCTACCTGAAGTCTGGAAAAAGACAGGAAGTCAAGATATCTCTCACTAAAACAGCTGCATAGCACAAAAATGATCCCTAGTCACACCCAGACATTAGAGACCTGACCCTCTGAGTCTATAATTATGAGTGAAATGGAAATTACCTATCTAGCTCCATCATATTAGGTGTTCTAATTACATCTAGCTATATCCAGTCACTGCATTTGAAATTATTTGAAATTCAGGGTTATAGAGTACTGGAAAAGATTTTTTTGAACCCACAGGTCTGTAAGTTTAGATAAGCAAGGGTCTTTAGGAATCAAATTTTTGTAGATAAGGTCTTACAGTATGTGTTGGTCTAACTTTAGAGTGGGTGTGATGCCCATGTGCTAGCGTTAACAGGATGGGCTTGTGTAGCTGCTGATTACACATTTTAGAAACTGGATTATGCTACTAACCCTTCTCTGTGCCTTCTCTTCAGTGAATTACACTTAACAATGCAAGCTTTTAAGAGGAAGAATATTTCAATATACTCTACTGTTGATAATGCATTCTCATTTTTCCTTCATCTGTCAGAGAACTAATACATCACGAATCAAAAGTGTGTTGAAGACGAATGCCTCTTTCCATTACAGAACAGTCAAATGCCAGACTGTTCTTTTGAGGATTGAAAGCTAGCTAGTAGTTTGATTTTACTCTTCCCTGGCTTCTGTTTGCAGAATATTAGGTCCTTGAAGGCTGTGGGAGCTTAGTTCTTAGAAAATCAGAGCACACTGTCTCATTATCCTGTATTCTCAACACAGAGCTATTTCTTTAGTCCAGATGCATTTCTGCATACTGTTTAGCAGCAGTGCTTCTAGTGTGGCAGACTTGCAAGGAACTGACGGGCATGGTGGAGGAGATGAATTCTGATGAAACTACATTAAAGAAGAGCTCTGTGTGTTGCAGGGTTAGTGGTGTGTGCACAGGTCATTGACTTGTGTTTTGTCTATGGTTATGTGTATCATGTCTTTTGAGGCTGAAAATGTGCCCCTGCTATTCAGACCATATCACCAATGTTGCTGTATTTTTGCATGTCATGTGCATAGACTTGAAGGAGGACTGAGATCTAGCTGCAAAGCAGCCACAGTGAATGTTTGTGATGAAGATCACACAGTCCTTCAAGCCGTCTTCATATCAGAAGCTTGTAATTCTGGTGCCACTAGAATTTCATACTCAGTGGCCTGTGGTGGTCCTTGGGCTCCACCCTGAGCTGGTGCAACTTATTGTAGGCTTCCTCAGACCTCTTTGGTTTTGGGGGGTAAATCCAGCAAACATCTTAAATACAGAAATACTTGGCTTTTAAGCCATCTGTGGTCCTTGGCCCAAGTTAAGCTCCCAGTGTATGGGCCTCAGCAGACCCAAGGTGCTGCTAATTTGAATATGCTGAAAGGAAAAAATCCACTCCTCAAAACAAGTCTCCTCCCTGCTCTTCCAGTAGCTCCCCAAATCCCCTATGTCAGGGTGAAGGCAGGAACAGCTGCTTGGAGTCCTCAGCAGTCATGCTTTTCTGTGTCTCTGAAGAAGCTTAATGTCTCTCCCTCATCTAAAAAAACCCAGCATTTCTGCCAAACTTCAAGGGAGATTTTGTACTTGTCAAAACGTCTTTGCATGTGCAGTATTTGTATCTAAAAGGGAGGGAGTTATGTCTGCCACTTGCAGCGAAAAAGAACTGACCTAGCTTCAACATGGGTGATTATTAAAAACTGGATGGATGCAAGCACTGCTATCCAGTATCCATACTTCCACGCCAAAATGTCTGGTGTGTGGAGTTCTGCCAGTTGTGCAGCACCTGCAAAGTTAGGGTTCACAAGACAACTAGGCAGGAAATGTCCAAAGTGGAAAACTTGAACTGCAATATAAAATGAGGTGTTATGGTCATGATGAAATTGGGGCATATATTCTTCTGCATGGGACTGTTTTGCTGCTGGAGCCTCTTAGGTTTGTTAGGGGAAGATGTACCTACAAGGTTAAACTGGGCATCTCAAGAATATGGAAATGCTGTGATCTCCCACCTGAAGTGGTCCTTAGGTGCCTAATGTCCTTCAGCATCTTCTTAGAAGTCTTATCAACCTTTCATTTAAATTCCAGGCCATTTAAATATACTTTTAAACATTGTAAAAAAATGTAGTATTGTTAAAAAAAATAATCAAACAAACCTTGATCACCTTGAAGGTTCCTTTCTTTAGCCTCATTCCTAATTAACTCTCTAACACTTCAAATGAGGAAATCTGATGACGCTGTGGTGCTCGATGTTTGGCAGTAGCAGGTTTTCAAACCACATTTTTATTATTTGGAAGCCAGGAATCACTGAGCAGAACAGATTTAGCTGCAGTAACCTTTTCTAAAATTATCCTGGTAATAAATTAGTCTCTCAGCAGAATTGTATCAGAGCTATGTGCAATCCCATGCTGTGTTGTGTTCTGTTTCAGCACATACTGGGAAATTCAGAGGATGAGCTTTGGACTTGCATCTCTCCCATTCACTATTATTGGGAGATGATGGGGAAAACTACCTCAAAGATTTTATAAGAGGAAATGAGTACTTTATGACACAAAAAAAACTCCTGACCCAAACCCTAAGTACCTCAGTCTCACTTAAGAAACCAGTGCAAGAAACTTGCTTCTTTGCTAACTCCTTCTTCAGTCAGGCACCAAGTCTGGCAAATTGTAGTGCTGTACCAGCACACATTGTCATTAATAACACTGTGTAAGAGTGCAGGTACACAAAAACCTGTCTTGCTACCCATTTTTGGGGTGTTTAAATAAGGTGCATCTGTAGGGAGCATAAGGCAGTGGAAGAAATTATTTCAATGGAGTATTCTTACTTCACATTAGCCATGAGATCTCAAAAGATTAAAGTAAAATTTTAAAAGGCATAATAATTCTGATTTTTTAACTCGGTCATAATTTTGCTATCACAGTCTTTATATTAAGAAGGCATTATGGAAATCAAAGAAATTGAATCAAAGTGTGGTGAAGATGGCAGTTATTACCAAGATTGCTTTCATTCACAGTAAAACATGAAGTAGCCTTAATCTGTTTTAAAATGCAATTGGTATTTAGAATGTAATGTTTTCTAGTCATTTAAAAAGAATTTTTGTAGTATAAAGGGAATAAAACACTAGATCACGTAAAAGAAACACTGTAATGCTTGGATGTACTGCCAGAATGCTGTATTGCTCTTAACTGGAAACATTTGTAGATTTTGCTTTGCTGTTGGGGTGCAGAATGTTTGCTTTTCAGTGCCTGCCTTCTTAACCTGGTTCTGGCATGAAGAAAAACATGTGATTTTAACATCCTCAAAACTGCAGAGGTCCAGCCCTGACACTCTCAGCCTGTTTCAACATGTCATTTCCCCTCTCCCCACTAGGTTACAACTTCTTCCAGTACCTTATTTACAAAATGTAACCAAAAGTGACAAACTGTATCACACTGACATTAATGCTGGAAATTGAAAAAAAACCCCAAACAACAACAACAACAAACCTGTTTTTTAATATTTTTTTTTTCTTTGTGAAATAGTATTTTGAATTGTGGCTCCTCTCAAGAGCAATCTTATTAGAGTGGATATTCTACTTGATCACAGAAGTAAGTGAATAAACACAACTTGTAAATACAAAATAAAATGAGACAGCTTGATACAAGTATTTTACATTTATTTGAAGAATACAGTAAAAAGGGGACTGCAGACTCATTAGTGGTAACTGGTCCACAGGAAAAGACAAAGGACTCTTCAAAAAAGGTCTGCAGTTTACAAGAATACTGGGATTCTGTTTTGCAACAGCTTAGGAAAAATAAAAAGTTAGCTTGAATTCAAAAGTGTAACTTTAAAGGATATAAAAAATTGGCAAATAAATAAAGTTAAAATGCAGATCTATTTAAAACTATAAAGGACAAAGAATGGCAACTGTATTACATAGTTATCATTTTCACACTTGCCTAAAAGCCAGATAAACTCACAAATGTTGTTTCCTTTTTTTGTTTTTTTTTCCCACGTGTACTTTTGGGAAGAAGCACCCAATTCCAGTGTTATGTATTACCAATCTGTTTCACAAATATATTATTTTTAAACAACAAAGAGTATAAAAGGTGCTTTACCTGATATTAAGCTTGCTGGTGTGTACTTTGGCACAAAACTGAATAGAAATCTAAAACACGGTTGCAAATGGTATCTGTGCACAATTCAATGTTACTGGTGTCAGAAGTCGTGAGTGTGCTAGCAGGTCAGTGAACCAACCTTCCCTCCTTCCCCAACACCCCTCCTTCATCTCCAGCTGCCTACAACTATACAAAGGAAAAATAACACATGCAACTGAAAGAAACAGCAGGCCTACTCATCTTAGTCCAAGTTTCATCTCTGGAAGTCATTTGAAGATGCATGTAACTACACACTGCTTTAACAGAAGGAACAAGACAGGGGTTTATTATTGGCTTTCAGTCCTCAAAATTTGTTTGTAGGAGCCTGCCTGCCTTTTGTGTCCTATGTGATAAGCCTGTGTCATGAGTTTTTTCCTACCGCGTTTTTAGCATTTTATCGATAAGTAGGTGGTAAATTAACTTGTCAGTTACAGGTAACAACAGAATTAAGAGCATTTAACAGTGAAAACAGATACATATTTCTAGGTACATCTATTGGAGACATAGACACGACAAAGCAGGGGGTGGAAGGTGAAGGGAAGAAAAATAATATAGAGAATCCCCATTTTATAATGCATTTCTGCATTTTGTGACAAAGAAAAAAAATGTCACTACTTTTCCTCAAACACTACAGCTTCAGGTGATTTAAGGAGTTAGCCATACTTAGTATGTGGTGGATTTATTAGTGACCTGTAGTGAGTGCAGGCAGATTATTAAGAGGGGCCATGCAGACTGCAAGACCCTCTCTATGGCATCCTGGCTGCAGCCACGCTACGTACCAGAATCACTGACAGCACCTGAAATGGCTAACTGAACTCCTCAATTCCCTTTCCTGATAAACTACAGAAGAAGGTACAGTTGAGTTCAAGTCAAATACAAATATTACTATCGCAGAGATATCTTGAGTAAGGAATACTACTATTCAAACTGTATAACAGGTTTTGATTGAAAGAACTACTTTAGTGATACTTAATATACATTAAGCTGTATCAATTCAGATGTCTAGCGAATGATCAGTTCCCTCTAGACTTTTAGCGACTTAGCAATGCCTGTCTTCTGAAGTTGAAAGTCTCAGCACCTCGTGGTGGTGGTGAGGGTATAATTACCACAATAAGTAAATGTTGTATGATACACAGAAGTCAAATTTTTAAAAGCAAAATGGATTACAATAATGAAAAATAACACTATTTGGAAAGGTCTGTTAAGAAGGAGGTTTACAATGAGGCTTAGAATTAAGTCACTGCTGTTACTTTTAATGATATTGTTTGGATTTGGTCTGACAGCAAAATCATTCTTTTTTCAATGAGCTTATTTAGCTTTATGTTGTTCCTTAGTAGTATCAGGATACTCCGTATCGTAAAACAGGCAGTCAAGAATGGTGTTTTTATGTCTTTTTTACAATGTCGACAATTTACAATATAGTTAGGGTTTGTAACTTGATTAAAAACATGATTCAAGAAATGTACTTCACCTTCAATTTTCATACAATCACAATGCCACATGTAACGAGGTATAACATCACCACAGTATTTTTGAGTCAAACAAAAGCAGTGATATATGTGAACTTTTCTGTCACAAGAGTAACTTTTTTGAAGTAAGTGAAAGGGCACCATCTGTGACACATGGAGCCATCAGAATTAGGAAATGTTTGGGAGACGCAACAGGCCGGAGTATTACAGCAGAGCTCAGGTAGAGATGGGAGCTTACTGCAGCCCTTTTTAAAAAGCAGAAAGATTGTTTAAGAATTGAAACAAAAGATCAGAGTGAAGTATTTTATATATCAGTAATGCAAGGATTTTGTGTTACTATTGCATTTAACAATTTCTGAATTCTTCATACATTGAGAAAGAATGAGCTGACTGTATATAAAGACAGTAGTTTAGATCTTTGTTTTAGTGGTGGAATCTTCTGGCTCATACTTTCAACACGTGTAATCAAGAAGGAACCACTGATCAATCTAATTTTTCTTTTAAAAAACTTATTTGCCTTAAATTGATGAAGGATTTCATTAGAGAAGCATGCACTGTCTCTTATCGTACTCACAAAAGCTATGTACTTATAAATAAACATATGTAATTCTAAAACTAGATGACAGTTCCAGACAGCAGCAAATTAGGACCACTATTTTCTAAGCCTTCTTTGCTAGTAGCAATGTGAGTCCTGGGTTATCATAATGGTTCACAGGTCATATTTGTCCATAAACACAAGGCCAGTTATTACAAGTTTTATTTACAAAGCATGCAATTCTAAGAGGATAGAGGAAGAAAGAAAGTGGTTCATGGCTGTTCTATGTTTTCATTTTATGACCTCAGTCAGCTATATCTGAGGGCTTTTTTTTTATCCCCCTTTTTTTTTTTAAAGTATGGCTAACAGATTTGTATTTAGAGAAGGCATACATAATCTGAAATGTATAAATGAAATACTCTCTCATAGCTGTAATCTGAAACAGCTTCAAAATAACAATGCATGTAGCTAGCAATCTAATTAGTCCTTTCTATCACACAAAAACCCCCTCAAATGATCTGAGAATTCTAACTTAAATCCTGCCTAGATGGTGTCTGAGAAAATGGTGTTCTAAAATAGCTAATAATATAAAAATTCCTGAAAATATAACTCAGAATTAACACCTAAATTCTGTACTTTCCAGTTAGAATTTTTTGTCAAAGAAGAGGGACATAACAGGGGCATGAAGGTAACTTACAGTTACTAGCGCAGTTAGCATTCATTTGGAGAGAACAGTAAATGTTTCTCTGAATCCGCCTGTTTTATTAGTAAGTCTATTAGAAGGTTGAAACGCAGAAATTGCTTTTGCTTATTTGACAGAGAACCAAACCCAAGCTGGTTTCTAGAGTCAAACCTGTGAAAAAGTGTGGTATTAGCTCCTGATTTAAAGACAAAGTCTAGCTTCCAGCTCCTGTTCTATGTGGTGCTTATTATAATGGCAATACTTAAAAGACTGTTCAGATTGTGGCAAGTGAAAGGATTCTTCTGTTACAACTGGGAGCTTTAAGTTTTTTAAGCTTTTGGGTTTTTTTTCTTCTTCAGTTTTTTGGAAAGGATAGCTATTCTGGTGGAATTCTAGTAAAAGATTACGAAAAAATATTCTCTACAGAAGTTACTTTTAAAACAGCTTAAGAGGTTTCTGAGGTTGATATATTTTTCTTGTAAGTTGTTATTGATGATTATGGACTGCTTTTGCTACAGTAAATCTGCAGAAGGAAACTAGAACAAAACATATAACAGAGATGTTGTTCTAAATTTACCCGATCACTCTTAAAAACTCATGGTTGTTTGGAACTCCAGGAATACTGGACTTGCCCTTTACCTTCTAATTACTAATTAAAGTCTTGTATTCCTGAAAGAGAAGGAGTGCATAAGTATGATTCTAAAAAGAAAAGGTATGTACCTTAGTTATTAGTAGGGGTATTCTTCCCTCCTCCACATATCCTGACTTACCTAGCCAGAATGCTTTCAACAGTATCACATGTGCTTTTGTGCTTTAGGAAAAAAAAATAAAATTGGTGAATCTTTTGATAGCAAATTATTTTATGCTCAGTCACAAAAACGTTACAAATCCAAGTGCACTGGCATAAGAAACATTTCTATTGCGTGCAAACAGGACAGCTGTTAGAGAAAGTGGATTCTCTCAATCAGCCCCTTTTTATCTTTATAATGAGTTATCATTATATGTGACAACTAGCCATCCTTAGAGCTACTGTTCTTGAATATCACGTTTGATGACACTACACTTTAATTCACCTTTTCAAATACTGCACTGTTTCAAGTGCGTAAGTGGCACTGCCATTTAGAGGATATGATGGCAAGCATAATGGAAACAGGGCTTGTAGTTAATCACTACTGTTAATACCACGTAGCAGCACAGCTGGGAAAATGTGGGGAGAGGGGAGACATTTTAAAATTATTCTGTAACATCAGGAATGTGTTTTCTTTCTTTAGTATCTGTACAATGTGTGCAATTAACAATAGCTACAAGAGGTAACAAATGGATAACTTTATAGTCAGTTTTAGTGATGTGCTGTAAGTTTGTGCTTGTGAGATATGAGTAAGCATAACTCATGGTCTAAGATGTGGGTGAAAAAATACTTAAATATGAATAACCTAACATTTCCTTAACCATTTTTCTGTTAGTCATCATTATGATCAGGCCTATCTTACAAGCTGCAGTTCTTACTGAGAGACTTCTGGTGATACATGTTCCACTAACAACTTCCAGTAAAAATATTAAGCAGGTCTGCAAAAAGGCAGATTAAGGAATGCAATATAACTGTAGTTCCTAAATGAAAAACTAGTTCATTAGGTTTATTTGAAACTAATGTAAATGTGCACTTCAAAGAGAACATCTTGGTGGGATGCTGACTCTAAAATATCACACTTTGATGAAGCAAGATTTGTTTTCAGATAAAATACTTTTCACTATTTTAATTTCCGTAAAATTTAAACGGTTAGGAATTCTCAGGATTTCACTAATGACTGAACTCTGAAGCTATCACGTGTGCTTAACTTCTACTGAAAACAAACTAAGGATACATTTTTTTTTCCCCTCAAAACAATCTTTCTTAAAATGATGAATGCAATTCCTTGAAAAAAGATGTAAATAACAGATAACCTGTTGAATCCCATCTCACGTAACAGGCTGAGGTGTTTCTACCTGACCCTTAACAGTACTTAGAGTTTCTCTCATTTAACACTGTAAAAAATTAGGATTCCCTCAAGGGCTGCCTAGTTGGGATAGTGCCAGTGTAAGAACCTACCTGAAACAGTACACTTGCAAAAGAGACCGAGTCTTGCCTTTTTTTGTAAATTCCCTAAGATAAACACAGTACATGAGCCAAATGACTAGTATCTGGATGACCTATGAATAATGCAAGATTAAGAAATCAAAAGTCCATGGAAAGCAGATATGGCAGCTTTGGTTCTTGCATACCACAACTTTCTTTTAAATTTCACTGTATAGCAAGTTTGTTTGTGAACTTTCCTGTGAGAATTTTACAAAAACTTAACCCAGTACCAAGAGCTATGGATTCCACTTCCTAAACTGTATAAGTGCAATAATTACAAGTGAGACATGATGAAAAAGTTCTGCCAGAAACTGCCAAGTTAATGATAAGAAAACAGTTTAAATAATTGAAGAGACATGTACCTGTGTTTAAATTTACCGTATACCTATAAACTCATTCTGGTATTCTTCCAAAGAGTTAGTATTTTTTTAACTGAACTGATGCCTACTTCAGAAATAATAATGAATGATTTTGCTGCTGTGAAATATCATCTTTTAAAAAGTCTTTAAACAGAAGTGTGATATGAATTACAAATTTTAACTATTTCAGCATAAAATGTGAGTACAATTTTTTATTTATGTGAGAGACAGTATGGTGACTAGTTAATTTAAGACAAATAAAACATTATTTTATTTTATAAAAATAAAACAGTATTTCTTTGCTGCCAAGAGGGCATATAGCAAAGAAACAATCTCTTTCATAGAAGTATATTAGCTCTCCAGATAAGTTATGAATGCTGACAGAGGTGACACTGTTATCCTTACTTGCAGACTTCAGTGATGAATACATAAAGACCTGAAGTTGGATGAATCTTGGATTTTTCCAAATGACTGTGGAACATTCCTTAAATCTTAGTACACTTGTATTTGCATTAGCATACTAGCAAATTAAGGCACAAGCTTTGTATACAGCTTAAAAGCATAAAAGCTAACAAGAGTGTTTCCCATTGCTCTTGAAAAGTATCTTTGGGCTACTTGGAACTACACAACTAAGTAAATATATCCAGTATCCTTATAAGGAGGTTTAAATTTATGCCACCAGATTTTTCAAGCACTATACCTTCACGGGTTGTATATGCTTCCTTAGGCCCAAGAAAAAAACATCACTCAAGAAATGCAAGAAGCACTCACCATTCCTTATACTTGGATGCTGACAGTTCCACTTCAAATGCAGGTGATGTGCTCCAGCACAATCATTCATTATTTCCTTTGGACACTAACTCCAATGTAATAGACAAACTCTTCTAGACTACAAGTATTTTGCTCATACACAGTCCTTAAACATACTGACTCAGTACTACTATAAATACACTTCAGAGAGCAAAACTGTTGTGGACAATAGACTTCACTACATTTCAAACCCACTGTAACAATAAAATACAGGGCTAATTAACATTCCAGATGCTGTGCTGCTTTACAGTCCCTCTTTCTTACTTGCATTAGCAGCAACTGTCATCCTTTGATCTGAAAATTTTTCATTAATTCTTAGAAAAAATTGAGTACCTTAACTCTGGAATTCAGACCAGGATATTGTAACTTGTTCCTATTTCTATGTAGGGCCCTAGAAAAGTAATTCCAGCTGCAAAGAGGACCCAGAGCCAGGGTAACAAACGGAGCCTTTCCTCCCTCCCCTATCCAGTATGTTTTTACTCTTTCTGGTGTTTTTTTTTTTTTTTTTAATATATATATACCAGGCATTTAAAACTCACCTATGCCCAGTCTTCTGAAATCTGATTGCAATAATTTCAAAAATTTAGGATGTTTGTATTTCTACTCTGCCTTGCTTAGCCTGTCAGAAGCTTTAAATGTACTTTTTTTTTTTTTTTTTGGTCATCTTAAACAATTTCCTTATGCCATACAGAAGCAGTATTTTCCCTGGGACACTACACAAGGAATGTAGTTTTCCTTAGTGTAAACTTTAGGAGGCTCCATCTGCACTCTGAGAATTCTTACCAATTTAAGGAAAAGAATAACGATCAAAAGCAAATCTACCAATTCACACTCTTTAACTCCTCTAGGATCAATTATATTTGTTGTCTGCTGCTATCATTAGTAAACTTCTTCCTGTTGGCCTAAGGCTTTTACATATTATATTTAGGAGACAAATTGTTTACAGTATTTCTTAATGTGTAGTTAAGACTTCATACTGGGTTTTTTGTTTCTTAAATAAACATAGGTCACTGTAAAGGAGAAATACTACTGAATTCTGATGGCTTTGTAGGAATAAAAGGCATTGCTTAAGTAAATCACATAAAAAGTAAGAAGTACTTATTGAAGTATGGTAAGAAATGCAAAAGTAACTCAATTTTCTATACAAAAAAATTATGGATTTCAGTGTTCAGTCAGCACATTTGCATCCAGAATCTAACTGACCTTCATCCTTAAAATATCACTAAAAGTATCACTTTAAAGTATCAGTTACAGAAAGAATTTAAAAAATATAAAAGTTTCTAGTGGAAATACTTGTCAAAACTGTCTTCAGTTTTAAGGCCAACATGTATGAGTCACCACAGTAGAGTGCTGCTGGTGTTGACATATGGGACAGGGATAGCAGAGAGAGAACACAGCTTAAAGTAGAAACCTCTAAAAAATGTCACTAGCAGTTACTTGCTGTGAAACAGATAGAAGCCACAGTCCCTTAAATCTATAGTATGTGCTTCTCTATTTACATGTAACCTAAATGACAATATTACTGTGGCTGGATATATAGCATTTTGCAGGTTATGTCTTTAATGCAGGTGTAGACATCATTCAAGATGGTACACATGTATATAAAAAAACAGTTAATTTCAAAGTAATATTGTAAATAATGTTGTATAAACGCATAGTGTTTGAGGGGAAAAAATTACTTCACTGGAAAATAAAGTCCCACAGATGGAGTTTGGCACTTGTTTATCACTATGTTACTTTCTTTTTGATTGAAGACAGCTCTTTCTGAATCTCACTGAATTTTGGCCGGTTTTCAGGTTTGTAGTCCCAGCACCTCTGCATTATTTTATATATTTCTTCTGGACATTTTTGCGGTGCTGACATTCGGTAGCCTGGTACAGAAAAAAAAGTGGAAAATGTTTATTTAGAACTGAAATTATCCTGGTTTAAAGCAAGCATTCCAGTGATTAAATTCACTGAAAACTCTTACTGTTTGAGAAACCAAGATAGGTAAGATCGGGAAGAGAATCTGGAACATCTTAGCTGACTATCCTAACAGAAGAACTATTATACACTGAAAACCAAGAAAACAGGGTGATAAAAGAAATGAAAACTCCATTACCAAAAAAAAATGAGAAAGAATCGCTAATGGGTCAACAGGACTATTTTCCCACAGCATAAACAGGTGAAAAAGCATAAGCATACTTCTAAATCTTTGAATTTGTCAATTTCAAAAGATTACTATTCTCAGTGATTTAAAGGAGAATCTCAGTACTTTGGTATTAAGACTTGTCTTTACAAATACTCCTCTGCTCTGGAAAATACTGCAATTTTTATTTGTCCTTTTAAGGAAAAACTTTGATAGTTGTTTACAGTGCTGATAATAAACACTGGCAATTTGCACTAATCAGCAAACTAGTTGTTTGGGGTTTTCTAAAATCATGTATCAGAACCTGTTTATGAATGACACAGTTGTACCAGGTAGAGGAGGAACAGTTCTGAAATATCACAAAAGATGATGAAAATAAATCAAAGTCTTGAAATCCTGCTCAGATTTATTTGCTTCTTTAAATAAAAGCCTTACAGTTACTCTGTAAAAGAGAAAAGTAGCTTTCAATGCTCAACTAGCTTACCATCCTCTACCATAATGACTACATTTTTGTCTGAAATGCTTTAATAGAGGAGATGGTATTACACAATTTTTCTTCCAGCAGTTTAGAATATTTATACCTGCATTAGCATAATCTTAAATAATTCAACCTGGTCAAGCTTCTGCTTTGCACAGATGTGAATCCCTCCTCTCTGTCTCACCTCTTAGTTCTGCAACAAAAGTTCATATGCTAAAAGTCTTCTGTCCTTTAAATCACTGGTCAGTACATTCCTTTTTTCAAGAAGCCTATATATATATATCTCACACTACTCCTGCCAGAAAGCTAGATTCAGCAGTTAAAAAATCTCATAATGTATTTTTCAAAGTTGCTGGATAACTCATATTTTATTTCTTTGCTATTTTATACTTATGTACAACATTCTTATACAGCATTTTTTTTCACTCCCAACAAACAAATACCTTTCTCGACTTGTTCTCGTGCTTGTTGGTTGGTCATTCCTGGGTATGGACACACTCCTAAACTGAAGGTCTCCCACAAAAGGATCCCAAAGCTCCATACGTCACTTTCAGATGTGTATCTCCCTAGGAAATGGAGAGAAAACCCTCAGCTTAATATACAAAGAAATCAATGCTTCAGATAATTATGGCCCCACATTTTCTGCGAAGTGTTACATTGGCAAGCTTCAAGTAGAACTAATCTGTAGCTACTAATAGTACATTCTGCAGGCATCATAGTATCCTGTATTTCAAATGATAACAAATTATCTTAAGGTCCATACCTGGGAATAATACAAGATAACTGCAAGTTCTACAAACCAGTTATTTTTCATGCAAGGTAAGAATTTAATTCCTTCTTAATACAGAAAAATATGTTATTTTAATATAAAAAAAAAATCTTTTAATAGAAAAGGACAGAAAAATATGTTTTCCTCCCCACTCTGTTTATAATCACTTTCTATTCAAAGCATACTTTAAAAAAAATTACCTTTCCCAGTTCCCTAATACAGCATAGCCATAAGTATTCTGAGAGGTGCTACCATAGCATCAACATAGTTTGTAACTGCAAAGAGAGCCTGGTTTTTATGATTTGAGCAACTGTTCTCTGAAAATGAAAGTATAGTTGCTTCAACCTGTTTAGTGTGGACCCTGAAGAACTGATGCACCCAATCTGTTAAAGAAAATAAAATTCTGGCCCACAAGTTCCATTATTTTCAACTATACTTTGGAGATTACAAAAGGGATAACTAATAGGTAATTGAATTCCCAAACTCTCTGTGCAACAAAAGTTTTTTATTATGGGAGAAGGAAAGATCTTGGAACAGGTATTTCTATTGTTCCTGATGGATTGATCGAAGGATGGGTTCACATCAGAAAGTTAAGGCTCCTAGCTGTTTGCAGCAGGAGCTGTGAAAGTGTTACCTAAAGAGAGATCTCTAGAGGTCAGACAGTCCAATCCCCTTGCTAAAGCAGGTTTGGCTTGATCAGGAACATGGAACATGTCCAGGTGTGTTCTGAATATCTCCATAAAGGGAGATTCTACAACCTCTTTGAGCAGCCAGGTCCAGGTGCTCCATCACCCTCAAAGTTTTGTCATATGAAGCGAATTCAGAATTGACTAAAAAATAAGCTTTTACATAATTTTTTAAGCACTGTATCATTCATATAATGGTCAAATTACCCTATGCCTCATTTTCTCCCAGCCCTTAAATCTTGCCATTAAGAACTGACATGGACAATGGTTACAAACTATTTTTTAAATATTTTTTAAATATTGCAGATTTAGTTCTATTTCATTCTGATATACTTAAATACCTTCAGCACAATACTCATGACCATATTATTAGGATGGTAAATGGTAAAAGACAAACCAATTGTTTTTACTTGCATCTTTCAATAAAGTGGAAAAAATGATCATTCAAACCCATACAGAAACCTTCTACAGTATTTTGAAAGTTGAATATTAGACTGCTGAACAAACTTTTCAGAGATCTTCTTTTCCAAATTCTACAGAAAATCACATAAAACTGCTCATGTATGTTTATTTTTTAGGAAACACAAAATAAGTAGATGTTAATCAACTCTCCTCTACTCTAATACGCAGAAAAAAAAGCCTCAAAAGCACAAAGTGAAGGTGTTTTTACAAGAGCCCGTTTCCTGCTTAATGTAGCCCACTGGACTGTATATGCCTATGAAAGGCAGGTTTCCATTATATCAAATATCAAATAAACTGTAAACTTTTCTGAAATAACAAAAATAAAAATTCAAACCACCTTTTATAGTGGAGCCAACACCCAAAACCGAACACCAGAAAGTATGTTCCCCAGTGAACTCTAGCAACACTAACACCTCTTAGAACAACTGATAAAATAGAATCAATGACTGTAACTAGATTTATTATTAGCCTTCCAAAGGAAAGATCTGCTTTATTTTATTATGGCATTAACTCCTGCAAAAGTGCTAATGAGAGGAAGCATTTTACTATCAATTGTAAATCACAAACTTAGGATTTTCAATGCATGATTAAAAAAGAAAAAAGCTTTAAGAGATGGCAGAAATATTTATAGACACTTCAAATGAAGAATTCAAAACATTTTTTTTCTAAGTACTCAACTAAAGAACGGGTTGAGAGAACTATATCCAAAGCATGGCATTGTTTATTTAATATGCTGCTTCTTCACAGCCTACATTACTTAGAAGAACTCATTTTTCTAGTTTCATATAAGCTAAAAAGCAAAATACAGCAGTTTCTCTTTCTGTTCTGGAATTATTACCCACATAGTAATGTCCACATAGTATGGACCAATTCCCTCCACCAGAAAGGATGGATTATTTTTTTCCCCAAGATAACAGCCTAGCAATACATAAAAATGCAGGTAAAGAACTTTTTAAAAAAAAAAAAACAACTGCATTTTTCTTCAATGCAATGACTTAATCTAACAGTGTTCCAGTACGGTAACATGTTTTTGAGTTTCCAAAGAGGTGCTAGAATAATCACTGCCATAAATATGTAGAAATTGCTATGTATTTTGTTAATGATCACGATCTAGATGACTGACTAGGTAGTCTACTAGAATGAGTCAGCAACATAATTAAAGCATTATTTTATTTCTACATAATAGCAATTTTGATGTTCCTGCCTTACTCTTTTTGGAGGCAAAACAGTATTTTGCACATAATTAAGACTGAAACATCAAAACTATTTTGAACATTACAGATTTGAATTGGACCCTAGGAATATGTATATATACTCAAATATTGCCCGTGGTGTAGTTCTGGTGCTCCTTATGCTACGTTTGGTATTTGTTTGTTTGTTGTTGCTGTTATTGGGTTTTTTTTCAAGAAGATACAGGTATGTCCTTACCATAGTTGAGAGCTTCTGGAGCAGTCCACTTGATAGGAATCTGCTTTAGGCCTGATGATGAGTACACGCCATCATCCTCTTGCCGAGACATTCCAAAATCGCTTATTTTCAAAATGTTGTTTTCACCTACCAAGCAGTTCCTTGCAGCCAGGTCTCTAAGTTAGAACAAGAAATAAACACCCATAGTTTTACACATTTGAAAATACTTGAAGCCATTTAAAATGGATGAGCCCCTCAACCAAGACAGTGTCACCTCTCAGAAAAAATATTTAAGAAAGGGTAAATATTGCTGCACAGCAGTTGTGGAAAAGAGGAATGAAGGAGGAACAAAAAATCTGTAAGAAATAATCCTGTGAACACCAAGATAGGTGAAAAGCTGTGGAAGGAGGTGCTGGAGATGCTGAAGGTGCTCAAGGTGCCAGATCAGAGATTCCCCTGTATCCCTGTGAAGGACCCATGCTAGAGCACAGGAACCACACGAGGAGGAAGAAACAGCAGAGAGGAGCTCTTATGGACTGCTCACAAGCCCCATTCCTCATCCTCCTGCACTCCTTGGCAGGGATGACATGGCAGAGTTGGGAATGAAGGAGAGCCTCTGAAAAAGGGTGAGTGTGGGAAGGATATTTCAGTTTTCATCTTTATTTCTCACCACCCAACTCTATTTAAATTGGCAATAAATTAAGTAACTGTTCAGCAAGTTGAGTCTGTTTTGCTGTGATGGTAACTGGTGACTGATCTCCCTGTATTTATCTTGACCCACAAGCTTTTATGTCTTATTTTGCAACCTGTCCTCTTGTCGATGGGGAGTAAGAGAGCATCTGGCAGCCAAGTCAAGGTCAATCCACCACAACTGCCCTCAGAGGTCATGAAAATAAATCCACAGATTAACAAATCAGATTTTTATGCAAAATGAAACAGAATTTGAAGAAGCAGTCTGAAACAAGTTTCCATAATTATGAAAGACAGTGAGAAACCAGCAAACTGTCTCCACCTTCTCTCTGCTCACCTTATCTTTGCATTAGAATTTCCATATATAAAGCTACTTAGTATTACAGGAAAAGGAATTTTGACTCAGTGATGGATGAGAAACTCAGAAAATCAAGAGCCTTACTTTCCTACCTTCCATCTCAAGCGTGTTTTTTTAGATTAGGAGACAGCCTGTAATACTACCTGATAAAAGACCTATGGTGGCTTGTCTATGGCATACATACTTATAATATATTAATGTACTATATGTATATTACATTTCATTTTTTTCACAATGTATAAAAATAGTACAGTATAAAATATATACTATTATTCCCATCTTAATGTAATAAAATACTGGAAATTGTTCAAGGGAGAAAAATATTAAGCAACAGGATTAAATCTGTAACATTAGGAAAACCATGGAAAAGGTATTTTTAAACAAAATTTACAATATTTGTTTTCATCCTAAATAGCTAATATGCTCACAAATGCCTTGTTTTACATGAATATTCCAAAACAGCTGTAGTAGCTTTGATGTTCTGGATTGGAGCTGTAGCATAGTTTTGAAGTGAATCCCCCGAGCACTTAATGGACATTCATTAGTTTTGAAGAATGGTCTTTGTGCATGCAAACTAGATTACTCTTGGAAGAAACTAACCTAGAACTCTGCCTGTGGTGCGCATCAGATTTGTTTCTACAGCTAATGCAGAAAGGTCTGAACCAATGACAAACGACTTCAAATTCATAACAAAGGACTGAACAACATTTAGTCTAAAGCAAAAGTCTTGAGCCATATATAAGGATGTAAAAGCTTGTGTATCTGTAACTATCCTGAACAACTGATCCATATTGATACTGCACTACATTATTTGAAGAACAGACAAAGCCTGTGTTTGAGCATAAATACTGTAACTTGATTTAAGAATTTTAATGTATTTGACTCACACTACTTTGCTGCCACTAAGAAGCAGGGCAGTAAGTGGGATTGCAACCCTGGACTTCAGGAAGACTACTTTTGTCCTACTCAAAGACCTACTAGGAGGAATCCCTTAGGCTATGACCCTAGAAGGAAATGGGGCCCATGAGAGCTGGTTAATATTCAAACATCACTTCCTCCAAGCTCAAGGTGGGTGCATTCCTTTGAGTAAAAAATCAAGTAGAGGAGGCAGGAGACCAGCATGGATGAGCAAGGAGCTGCTGGAAAAA
>WTSP01024690.1:0-119085 GCA_025331215.1 Actenoides lindsayi | reverse complement strand
TTTTTTTTTCCCCACAAACCCCCTTTTTTTTTTGTTTTTTTTTTTCGCCAGGCGCCCTTTTTTTTTTTTTTTTTTTTCCCCCCCTCCCCCCCCCCCCCAAGCAATGAATTAAAAATGCTTACATTCCTAATAATAAATTTAAATAAAAACAAAACTACTTCAGACACAGATTACAAGAAATGTTAGTATTTTGAACAATAAATGCATATTAAAAGCAGTAAAGCTCATTTTTTAAAGATACGGTCCAAATCTGTCACACTCTTCTTTCTGATAACTTCTCTTTTGCTGCTTTGGAAGTTTGGCTTGATAAAGGCTGCAGGATTTGTTTCAATAACAAATTACTCAACCTAAAAAGCTTTCTGAAATAAAGAGATTTGTGCAAGCTCCACCCTTCTGGAATGATCTGAAATGACTAGGGTGGCAGGAGGCCCAGTTACTGAAACAGTTAATTAAAACAATGTGAGAGAATGCACTCTGCAAGAAGCCTGTTTGTTACTTGTTGCAGTGTGGTCAGCAGCAGTATTTCCGAACGCATGCACACTAACTAGGAAAAAGGGTACCTTTCTCAGCCACAGACAGGTTGGGATCACTGCAAGGTTTGCATGGTCCAATCATTTGCTGGATCAAGGCGCGCTGGAAATTTGGAGGCTAAGGGAGAAGAAAGTTAGCAAAGAAGAGTGAAAACCGGACAGTTACAGAGCAGCTGGTGCAGAGCCCTGGGGTTTTCTGTTCACTTTAAGCTAAATGAAGTTTTTTATGTGTCTACATTAGCAAGTACTGCAGTACAGTACTCGTGGATCTCTCGAGTGTGGCAGTGCTGAGGACCCACAAATCATGCTGCTTGTGTTTTTTGGAGGAGTTATCTCAAACTAGCTCCAGCTTGGTCTTGTGCCCATTATCACCTCAAATGCATTATGTGCCTTTCCAGAGCTTACCTTTTACTTTGGTTTCATTTGAAAGAATGGAGTTTGCATGTGCTGAGACAGTTCTCTGATATGAACTGATGTGCGTTAAGTGGGCATGACCAGGAGATTCCCTGCTTACATATAGGCATGCTCTGAATTTTCAGTTTGTCCAGAGAAAATAGTAGAGACAGGCACAGATTGTTTAGAGACCCTATTATCAGTATATTATTTTGGCCTCTCATAGCTTTTGATACCTCTGGAAATCACCATAAAGCTATTCAGAATCAGCTTTGAGGACAGACTGCAGGATGGCCATAGTTCTAGAAAAATTAATAAATAAAATGCTGTGAGTATTTGCAGTGGACCAGGGCTCATAGGATTAAAGCTAGGAAGTAAGACGAGTCCATTTTCACAGGGTGTATCTGCAATTTTAACTCCTATCACTTGACTACCAAAGTGGCTGGTTCCAGGGGGCGATTAATGTGGAAAGTTCTGTATTGCCTTTGAAAATGGAAGTTGTTGCTCTTTCCAAAAATAAAAAGGGAAGCATTAAGTTGGTCAAAAATAATAAAGTAGAGTTTCAGGTGGTTCAACTGACATAAAAGAAATTAGATCGGTTACCTGTCCATTTTCCATGATAGCTGCGGGATACATGGCGCTGCTGGGTCGGTCCCGATGGGTTGGCAGCAACATCATCATCTCCCGAGAGTGGCGGTACTTATCTGGTAGAGAGGGAGAGCCTGTAAACAAGTGAGAATAATCACGTACACGTGACATACAACAGCCATGTCTCCGCATGCCCAGTGATCTAGTCCTCCTTTGCAATTTGTTCAGACGGATGATTTTACAGGACTCAAGAAAACATGGTGCTGAGCCCACTAAGCAGCTGGCTGTTGGTGGGGTGTTATAGCTCGAGGACGAAATTGGAACTGGCTTTGTTGTATACAGTTAAGGACATACCATGTCAAATGTATAGGATGTATGTATCCCTAGTTGTAGGTTGCAAAGTGCTTACTTTTAAAAAAAACCCTGGGCATCTGTGGAATCGGCTGTGGCTGTGCTGTACAGTGCCTAATGCTCCCTTCACCCCAGGAAGTATTGCAGAGTTATAGAAATGCCATAAAATCATGCATTCTAGGACTAAATGTGGAAGAAAGGTAAAAAAGCTTGAGATAAACCATTCAGTTAAAGCAGGAAGCTATAGTAAGCTGTTTCATTCCTCAGTTCTGGCAGACAGAGTCTGAGGTGTTGCCATTTAGTTGGCGATACTTTGGTTAGCTTCCTCTTTATTAAAGTAAAGCAAAACCTCAAAATAACCTGCATTTTGTATAAACGGGGGTGGCATTTTGCTTACAATGCCACTGGGTAATGTATGATTACTACTGAGCACGTTGGGCTATTTTATGACAACAGGACATTTATTAATGCTTAGTGTTATATAGTAGGAATTTGCTTGACTTAGTTATCTGTATAGTCAAGATATTGGGGTATCTCACGTAAGCCAATTCCTGGCATGTGGAATTATCTGGGACTCATGTCCTTCAAGATGAGTGCCACATAACAATATGCCTTCTGATATGCACTGCTTGACAAAGGATTTGCCAGAAGAATGTTCTCTCATTAGTGACTTCCTAAAGTCTGATACCACTGATAGACGCATCCCTTAGGATGCACAATATTAGGCAGGAATTGATGTTCTGAAGCTGCTGGAGTGAGCTTGAATTTGCACTGATTATTTCATTGCGTCACAAACACGCACTTAACAGATGGCAGCACACAGCGCATTACAGAGCCATGCTGGCTTTTGGGGAATACATGCCCCCTCTTGCAAACTTTCCACAACCACACACGTTACCTGAACAGCACTCCAACATATGAGCAAAGGCACTGGTGCTGGTTAATGCAACTTTTACCCCAGCAAAAGCAAACATGCAGTTTTTGGGACTGATATTCAGCACACAGTGGAAGGAACAATGTGTCTAGCAGAATGCAGGGTAAGGTCCTACAATTGCAACGATTCCATCAGGAGTGGCAGATTCCAGGTTAATCTACGCCCACACCCCAACATGAACAGCTGCAGATCATCTGCATTCTAGTTCCAAACTCATTTTCTCCCCAGACATAAAACAGAAATAATCGGACAACATTATTTGCTTTTATATACACCACCAGCTTGGAAAACACAGCGTTAACACTTTATGCTGAGTCTCTTTTACTCACACATCACAGATAGTCCTGTTTCTGCATGACAAATATAAGGATGCTGAACTTTCAGGTGTGCCCAGAACGCCATCACAGCACAACCTAACTTCTCCCTCTTACTTATCTTGTCATCCTTATTCTTCTATATCCAAAATGCAAACCACCTCTATGTGCCATCAGTTTAGATGGGATTACAGTTTCCACAGACCCTGTGCACTGCATGACTGAAAAATCCCTCATGTGCCAAATATGGTGGCAGGGTCTAGTTTACAGAACAGCTCTGCTGTTTGTCACCCTAAAGTTGTTAATAACTACAGCTGTAAAGATTGTAGCAGATTATGCCAGGTATTCAGTCTGCAATCAAAATTAAGTACTGATAACCTTGAATTGTTGGTCACAAGAGCAGTGGCTATAACTGAAGCTTTTTTTTTTAATTATAAGGCTTGCTTCTTTGGACAAGTAGAGAGCACAATCACTATGGCTTCTTTCGGGGACTGGCAAAACTTAAAAATAGTCAAAAAAAAGCTTTTTAAAAGCTTCCAGATCAGTCAGTGGCCATCTAAAACACTGCAGCATGTATCGAGGCTTATTCCTTTTAGCTTGTAGCTTGGTACACTTGATCTGTGCAGCACCATATGGAATTCTGAATTATGAAAATGTTAATCCACCTGTGACAAGTATTAGTTTTAAGGAGTGAAACTGAAAAATAATGTAGTTAAACTCCATACTCAGTGAGTCTTTTCTCCTGATTCATCTTCTTCAGTACTGTTATGAAAACTGTTTGCTCCTGCACCAAATCATAACTTTTTTGCTTTAGGAAGGAAGTTTTTCATCTAAGTATATGGGTTCTTGTGAAGTGCTGAGTAAGATACCAGGACTCATTTTCCACACCTGAAAAAGGGGACTGTGTTGAGGAAGCCATAGGGATGCCTTAAGAGATGACTCATCAAGTGTCAAGTGGGAGTTGCTTTTAGAGTGCAGAGGCATCTCAACCATACTTTAAATGAAATTACTCAAAAAATGGTAACCCGCACCTAGGTCTTTCTACATTACAATTTCTGCTTAATGAGCATTGGCTTAGAGAATTTTTTAACTCCAGTCAGGCTGGAGGACTGCCTCATGGGTCACCTCAAACAAAGCCAAAACAAACTCTGAATTTCTTATTGACCTTCCTTACAACAACAGTGTTGCTTTCTTGATAAGGAAGAAGCTACACAAGGGTCAAGCCAGGTGAAAACTGAAAGATCTGTACTTGTTCATGTGAAAAATGTAACTAGTAATGTCTTTATCGTTAGCACAGAATTAGAAAACTCCTACTGTATTCTGATTACAATTCCATTTAAGAATTTGGCTCTATCTTGTGTATATTATTAACTAGTGTAAGGTTTCCTGCTCTAATCTGTTGTTCGGTGATACAATCAAATAATTAACCTACTGTTTTGATGACTATCCTTTAAAAAAACTTGGATTAATCCTTTAAAAAAACTTGGATTATTGTTTCCTTTGGACAAGCCAAGTAATTTGCTTCTGTTGCTGTTTTAAACATCAGTGAAAGGGTCATTTTTCTTTGGAAGTGGAGAACTGGAAGCATGATTTCAGTTCCTGCTGGATTCTTAATACAAATGGCCATAGCTTCCTTTGGTCACTAATGGAACTACATTACAAATTACAGTACATTATAAAGACACTGCTCTCCTCAGAACAGTGCTAGTAGCTCAGTTCCAGAAAGGACTCTGCAGTTAAACAGAGAAGGTGCTGTTAAGTATCTCTATAATGGGATAGTGGTTTTTCACCTCTACATTAACGTTTGAATAATGAGAGAAACATTTGAACATCTGACCAAAACCTAGAAATCCTAGATTACCATGCTCAGGCTACAGCCACAGGTGACAAAGATGCTAAGTTGATAAATTTAGGTGGCCTTCATATACTTCCTGTCTGAAGGGTGGTTAGCTGCAGCATCATGACTATCGTAGCTTTGGTGGCAGTCTCAGCAGAAAGGCCAAGGATTGGATGGGTCATGGTGACTGAACTATCCTCTCACCTCTAGAGGTGGTCCCTCCAGGACAGAGATGAGGCACATTGGTGGGGGCAGCGTGGGGAAGCTTGCACGGCTGCCGCCCATGCTGTATCTGTTCTGTGGATAAATAGAGGGCTTCAGCCTCCAGTGTTGTCAATCCAGCACCTTTCACCAGCACTAAATTAAAAAGAATATAAATAAATACCAAAAAAAAAAAAAAAAAAGATGAAGACAAAAAAAAAGGATAGAGGTGGCAGAGCTGCACATGTAATGTTTGTGAAGTACCTTGCTCCAGCCAGTGATACTGGTCTCTCATTTTCATAAGCATCAAATTCACCCAATTAAAAAAACAAAACAAAAGGAAAAACCACCAAGGAGAAAAACAAAGCTGTATTACCATAGTGGAACTTAAGTGTAAGGGATTTTGCTTGTTTCAAACAACTCCATTCCAGACAACAGTGCAGTAATAACGAGATAGTGATTTGCACACTGTGAAACACAGAGAGCATCTGGGACTTGACTAGAAGTTAAATCCCTTAATCAGTGGGTAATGGCTGAATGCTGTGCTCACTTAACTTAAAAGCAAACAAAACTAGCAGAGAAGAAATGTTGTATCATAGGCTACAAAAACATGCTAGTAAGAATGAAGAATAAAAAAAATATATATCAAAGTATTTTTCAAAATCATGACTTCTCTCATGGTTTCATTTGTGGTCATTTACACTGTCTAGTTCTCATCTCTGGGAGGTGCTGTTGGCTTATCCATCAGCACCATACCCTTTGTAGCATTCATCACTTTGGTTTCTAAGCAACAGCAAAGAACAGGGTAAAGAGGGAAGCTGGTGATGCTGTGAAATCATCCAGCTCAGAAAGACTTGTCACAGCCTGTCACTGTGAGCACTGGACTTTTAAAGTGGAAAACTGCCTGAAATGCTATGAGAGCAAAAACTCCTCAGATCTCCCAAAAGATTCAGACTTCACATGCCAGCTGAGGCACATTCATTAAATTCCTGTTACAGCAGTTTCATCTGGTTACTTTACTATTTGAAATGTCATTATCTTCCTTCAAGCCCTTGATAATTAGTGAAGCTATTTGCCTTCATTTGCAGATGTCCACTTCTCACCTTCCTACTCCATCTGATCCTTCAATTAAATCACTTTGATGCATCTGTGTCATAACAACAGCCAGTGAATTAAGATTTTACTGCAAGATTGAGAAAAAAAAAGCCTCAAGCTGGCCTGAAGGGGCCCTTCTCTGTATTCTCTGTCCATAAGGAGATGTAACAGTTCCCCTGTATGGGAAAAAGGGGTAAGATTTAAACATCAGCCTCTGTCCCTGACTGTATCCTGGATCTTCTTCAGATGCCTCTGAAAAGAGGTGTAGAAATTTGTGAACCAGCAACTGAGAATCCAAAATGAGAGGGGAATAAAAAAACCCAAAAACCAAAAAAGGAATAGAAGTTACCAAAGTTAGGAGATTGCACGGAGTGGTTTTGCTTCAGCTCTGACGCTTGGGAAGAAAATGATTAGCAATGTCAAGACCAGCTACTGTAACAGCAAAGACAATATGAGTACCCTAGAGTTCATTTTCACATTTTTCCTTTCTTCAAGAATTTCCCAGCAGGGAAGCCCTTCTTTTAATTCTACTACTTAAAAATTCCTATCTTCAACATTCATCGTATGCATATCTGCTTTTGTATACATACATTTCTGCTAGACTGCCTCAAGTTCTTTTTTTGTGCGGTAATTTCATTAAACATACTAAATGATTTTTTTGCCTTTGTCTTCATGATCTCTCTCTTTTAAGTACAGTACCAAAGACTATTCTTGTTTTCCTCTAGACTGCCTGCCACAATTTTGTGGCAGAACAATGGAAATGGTTATGAAACTCAACTGCCTGAAACGAGCATGTATTAGAGATGCATAACAAATACTGAAAAAAAAAATTACATCAATTTCTGGAGAATGAAAAACATTTCTTAAGAAATAATTTTTGCAGAGGCTTTTGCAGCTCCAAGAGAGACAGTGTGTATTTCAGTGTAGGTGGTCTTTCACCGGTAAAGCCAGTGAGGTTGACATGTGTAGAGGACGCTTGGGGGTCCAGTGAACCCTTCACTTGGGCCCATCCATTCTTACCTCGAGCACTGGAAGGGGCAGAGTTAATCATCTGGGACGGTGCCGAGTGAGTAGAGCTCAGGCTTGAGGTGGAAGGGCTAGCCTGGGACAAGGATAAAAGAGAGACATTGGTGACTGAGCCCTGGTACATGGAGTTAGGGTAAACAAGCTGCAGGAGGCAGAGAAATCATCAGGAGAGAACTGAGTGGATCGGTGCATTAGATATTTACCTGCCTCAGATCACCCTGTGCAGCCTCTGGCTAGGAAATAGCTTCAGTGCAGGCCACTGTTTATCTGTACTCAGGACTGTGGGACTCACTTCACCCTCCCACAACCACGAGCAATAGTAACTGCGTATGTTGAACAGGTCAGATAAATAACATGCCAACTAACATCTCACTTTCTGAAAGCAACAGCATGATCTTGGACCACAGTATCAACTTTCACTGTGTAAATACAGCAGCTTTTTTCCCCAAAGTAACCCTGGCTGAATTACTCTGTCTTCTTTCCTGAACAGTGCCAGATTCTACCTATCCAGTTCTTTTGAGAAAAATATCACAGGGCAGATCCAAGTGTGCGCACAGGTTAAGTGCACTCCTCCCCAACGTAACCCTCCAGAGCACATTCAGTGCTGTTTGTAGCAACTGCTGCTGGCTGTGTGGAGCAGTACCTGCATGTGGTACATATCCTCAGCAGTCTCCCCCACAGAACTGTCTGTTAGGATAACCAGGTTTCCTGTTTCACTGGAGGTGTGGGACGACAGAGAGGATGATGAGTGTCGGACTGAACCAAGCATGTTTAGTGGGCTGGAATAAAAACCAGAGACAGAACAAGGGCATAATTATTTTTTGAAACTGTGTTTTAATTTGTGAAGCCTGATTTTTTTTCCAAGCTAGTAAATACATACAATTATCTACTGCTTTAGGTCACCTCTAGATGTCAAGACACTTTTGAAAAATCAGGCCAAATAAGCTTATGCTGATTTGTCAGGGTATGTGAAAGAAGTGACAATAAGGTTACATGTAAGACAACCATGGATGTAGGATGTAGAATTTCAGAACCCAAAGCCAGGTTAACATCACATCATCACCCTGGGTGCGTATTTGTTTTGCCTCTAATAGAACATTTTGAAACCACTCCAATTTTTAAAACTGAAGCACGATGAGTGAGAGCAGCTTAAAAAAACAGTCGAAAGGAAGGCAAGCACAAGACAGGTTAAAATACAGTTTTCTGTATTGCATCTGTTGGGCCTCAGCATTACAGCTGAAGCCAACTTTGTAGCTGAGAGCAAATTAAATGTGGCCCAGCTGGTGTGCAGGCCCTGATCTCACCCATGAAATTAGTTTTCTTTGTCACTCTGAATCACATACACAAATACATATTTTCTACGCTACAGAATCTCCCTAGATTGCCCTAAGAATTAAAAAAGGCTTTACAAAGTGAGGAAGTTTTATCACCCAAACACCAGTTGTCAGCTTCCAAGCCACTGAAGTAGCATAAGAGCTACTCAATTTTAATAGTCAAAAGAATGTTAGCGTTGAGCATTCATGTACTCAAGACCCAGTTTCCACAGCTTTCATGCCAGGCTTTAAGAACAGCTGAGCTATACAGACCCACCAAAGGAAACAAACACAGAACAGTTATAATTTCTAACTGCAGTGACATTCCTGTCACTGTTTTTCATACTGGCATGGACATGTATATTTTCAAATAAGCAATTCTGGCTGGATACAGAAACACTGATTTGCCCTGAAAATCCCAATTTTTATCCTCATCTCAGTTTTTATAGATGGATATTGAGTTTGCTTAAGTATCCATATATTCAGACATTTCTGTGAAGAGCTGAGACATTTTTTTGCATTCTGATCAAAACACCTTGGCAGCCTTTCTTATATTTGGGTTTTGATTTGATCATAATTATTAAAAAAATGATGTGACCATTTTTTAATCCTTAAAATGGACATATATTGATTTGGGTTCTAAAACAAGCAGTAAAAGTTTTTATGGTAATTAAGACCCATTGATTTACTGTTTGCATCACAGGAATAGAAGAAATGAAACCTCCAAAGTCAGGCTGAATCTGGAGATCTGAGTAGCACTGTGTTTCTGCCTCTACAGAAGCGATGTAAAGCAGTGGAGTGACACTTGGAGGTGTTCAGCATTTGCTGCAAGGTGGATTTCTCAGCCTTTGGATTCCAGTCGTCAAACTTTAATTATTAGCATTGAATGAAGACAAAAGGCACTTCTGCCAAAACTCATCCTGCTCCTCTTGCAGTACTTCTTAGGTCCTTGAATTTTAATGCAGTAGTGTGCAGATGTTGTAGATATTTCAGTAGAAAAAAACCAGGGTACCTGTGTCGATGCATCAGCTTTATGCTCTCTGGGCTCATAGGACCATGTGAAACCAGAACATTGCTGCGTGGTGTACTGTTGCCAGAACAGGCTGGACTCAGCTTATCCAAACCAGGTAACTCCTGCAAAGGAAGTGAACTTTTGATGAATTGGTCATGGAAAATTACAAGTTTTCTTCTCAGGAAAATCCTGATCTGTTTCCCTGCTCTCTACAGTCACCCTTGGTTATCCTGGGCATCAACAGGATAAAAAACTTCAGTGCTTTGCAGCCCCATTTTCTCTTTATTTCCAATGATACTTTCTAGCCACTGTTTCAGGAAGGCAGCTCTGTTGACTGTACAGGAACTGCAGACCCACAATAGTGCATGTCCTGATCCCCAGGGTTGGATGCCTGCTGTAACCAACAGGAATTTCTGTTGCTGTCTGTATAAAGCCACCTCTGGATGGCCTAAACCATGGCATGCTACTCCAAATTACGGTGGCTTTTTTGAAGAGATCAACATCTAACACTTTCTGTTACTCTTTCTCCCTCTATTTTAAATCATTTCTCAGCTATGTAAGATAGTAACTGAAAACTAAGTTAACGTACTTACTAGGACTTCCTTACACAAAAATCAAGAATTCTTTTGATAATATGGAAATCCAGTAGGTTCAATCAATGCTGTATCAGCACAGTTCCTTTATGAACCTTACTGCAACTGACAGGAGCCAAATCATAACTTTGAATAATTCAAAATAGGAGATATGACTGTCAGCTTACATGGTACAGACTGGATCGCATCATTTGGAACTGGTCTATCAGTTTCTTATGCAGGGGACGCATTTCTGGGTGTACATATTTCTCATGGACTGCCAGACCCACTCCTAAGACATGCACCTGTTAAAAAGAAAACATCACAAACCCAAAGAAATTGTGTCTGAGAGGCCAAATTGAGGCCTGTCCTGCAGTTGTGTCAGTGTGCAAGAAGTACGGTAAAAAATGCCACTGCTCATTTACAAGACTGATGATAATTAAGCAAGGCTAGGAGACCTGGCAAGTTCGTATTACTGCAACAAGCACTTTAAGTGTGAGACAAGTACATTTATGTCATGTTGGATTACTTTTGTTAAGAGGTAATGATAAAAAATTATCTGATTCTCTCTACAGAGCGAACAGCATTATGTCCTCCCACAGATAACGTGTTGTGACAAATTCCTTCCACCCAGTGTCAGAGAAGGGGTAAAAGTTGCCAACAGAGATTTCTAAAAGGAGTTTCTGCTAACAGAGCTGGACAGTGGCATATAATATTAGTGATTGAATGGCTTTATAGAATCTCTCCGATGACAGAAAATAGTAACGGTAGCAGGCTTAACATGTATATAATTCCCTACATGATCCAAAGTCTGTACAAGCAATAACTAATCATCAAACATCCTCTTGAGGATTGAAGGGAGATAAGCATTATCTTTTTTATAGATGGGAAATCTGAAATGGAGTTAAGTGATTTGTTGACGAAACAGGCCTAGTAGATCTATTCAGACTTGTCCATGTTTGAGTGAGAACAGAACTAATTCTGTTCAGTGATTTTACTTTTCAGCTCAGTTCTTCTAACTGCAGTGTCTGAAGTTAGCAGCCTGTTCTCACAGACAGTGTCTGCTTCTAACACCCCATGTTTAGAGTTACTACCAAGGATTGGTGTGCAGACCAAGGCCACTGCTGGATCTTGTGTACCATGCTGGGGGGTGCAGAAAGTGAAAGGCTGCACCTGCAGGGAGGAGGGGACAGGACAGGTGACCCCAAACTGACCAACAAGGTATTCCAGCCCATATACGGCATATTCAGCATAGAGCTGAGGGAGCTGAAGGGTCTCTGGTCTCTTCTCCCTTCTTGGATCATTTTGCCAGCTTGGCTTGGGTCCTCTTTCGGTTACTTCATCAGAACATCCAAGGAAGCCTCTGTCCATTCTGCCTTCGATCCTGGTCTGTGTGTTCCTGAACCCAGTACCAGAATCCAGCTCCTGAGCACAGCTCCTGTCTGCTGCGGGGCCCAGTCTGGGCCTCCCCTGGTGCCTGCTCCACAGCATCAGTGCTGATGGTGATGGAATTACCGTCAGGGGGTTGGGTTCTATACTAGTTTTGTATAGATTTATATATATTCCATTTTATTTATTATTAATTTCATTTTCATTAAAGCTGTTCTAGTTTCCTAATCACTAAGTCCCCCTCCCTTATTCCCTTTCTCTTCCCCTTTGGGGAAGGAGGGGGGTTAACAGAGAGCATCTGTTACAGGTCTAAGGGACCGCTCTAACCCTAAACTGTGACAAGACTTGGACATACTATTTAATGGGGTGTAAAAACTTTGGTGACAAACTTTCTGTTAAGAGGGATGCGATTTTCTGATTTCACTCCCATCACAGCATCCAGCTAGCTTTATCTACAAAGATGTGCCACGGAGCCACAAAGGAAAAATAAAACTGCAGATAGTATAAACAGGCATTAAGTTTTCCCACACAGGCCTGCGAGTTTAGTCTCAAGCCTAGCCTGTCCTGTCTCTGATTATCTTTGAAATTTATTGGGAGGACATAATTCAAAACACAAAAATGAATGGCAGGCTTGAAACATGGCAAGATATCTATTGGATAATAAACAGAGACAACAAAATTAATGTACTTTTATCTGAGCTTCACCTTATGTCTCATAAGGTGAACGGCTTGTTCTTAAACTCTCCCTCATTTTTGTTTAGATACACTTTAGATCTCCTGTACCAAAATTCTTTGCTTCTGAATGAACTGGTTGGATCTGGTATGTTTATGACTGTTGACGAATCCAGACTCTGTTGCAATGTTCTTACACATTTGAAAAACAGTACCTGTTCCTGCATGAGATCCTTGAGCTGTGTGATCTTCTCTGCATCTCCAGGGTGCTTTGTGATATAATCTTTATCAAAAAAGGCCTGTAGAAAAAGAAGAAAAAAAAAAAAGTCTTCTGTTTACTGCAAGATACTTCACTGTAACTTGGTGTCAAAGGACGAGGGGGAAAGGTCCAAAAATCTTAGGAAAACAAAATATATTAAGCTAACAGCAGCAGCTCAATTTTATTGCTTTTAACAGTCTGGGATTCAGGTAAAGCTATAGTATGGTTCTAGCAACCCAGACAATTCTGCTGAATCATGAATCTGACCAAGTTTCCCCACAGGATAATGAAGAGCAATACCTCTGATAAGCAAATAACATCCAGTTATTTGAATTTGATATAGTTTCCATCACATAAATGCCTAAAGTTAAAGGAATTCAGAAGGGACAGAAGAGGAAAGATGGGTGGAGGAGTTGCCCTGTACGTTAAGAAAGGGATTGAATGTGAGGAGATGCTCATGGCTGTTCTTTAGGGACAAGTTGAAAGCTTATGGGTAGGAATTAGAGATCAAGGCAACAAGGGGAACCTTGTGGTTGGATTACAGGCTGCCCTTATTAAGAGGAAACTCTTGATGAAGCATTCCTACTCCAACTACAGGAAGCCTCACGTTCGCCAGCTCTCGTCCTGCTGGGAGACTTCAACCATCCCAGCATTTGCTGGAAAAGTACTACAGCAAGCAGCAGGCAATCCAGGAGGCTCCTGGAGTGCCTCAACAACAACTTCCTGAGGCAGGAAGTAGACACCCCTACCAGAGGGGAAGCAACACTCGATCTGGTGATTACCAATGTACATGAGCTCATCAGGCATCTCTGGGTTGGAGGCAGCCTGGGTTGCAGTGACCATGCACTGGTAGAATTCTCTGCAGGCAGGCTGGGTTAGATGACCTTCGGAGGTCCCTTCCAGCCTGAGCCATTCTATGACTCTATGAATTAAGTGAGTAAAGTAGTAACTAATGTAAAGCATGAAGAGCATTCTCTTCAGAGCTCTGTGGGGAAGACACGTTGTACACCCCTGAACCACTGCTGCAATTTTTCAGTATGTCACCCTAGACTTTACCTTTTGCAATGCAGAGTTTAAGTAACAGCTTGTCAAAGGTTATGCCAGAGAACAGATTACCTTTAACATCATTTTAGGGTTACAGTGAGTCTGAAATTAGGCTAGCAAACTAGCATGAATCAGTGGCTTTTCCTGATTACAGTCCCAGTCTCAATTACCATGATTCTCACCTTCTCTATTGCAAAATGAATTTATAACGTAAGCACTATTTAAATAAAAAAAAAAAAAGTCAGCCTCACTCTTTTACCTGCCAAGTAAGGACTTCCAGGTAGGCCAAGTTTCATTCTTGAGAAGCCCCACTGTCAACTTCAAGGTGATACACCAGCCTCTGGATCCTACTCTTGACATACGGTTACACAAGTACTGATGCAGAATAACCAAGTAGGGGGTTTAACCTCATATTTAGATAATGTGCATGAAAATATTTTATCTTAAGTCATACTCTCTTTGAAACAGAAATGATAAGGTGATACTCAACTCAGAAGCAGGGCCTGGCTTACCTCCTGGTATCGTGCAATTCCCCCATTAACAGCTGCGTCAATCACTCCATTCAGACACATGCTGAGAAGATTAATGTTACCATGCATTTGTTTATGCTGGTACTGGCTTATCAGTGTCCTCAGCTCCTGGTTTTTATTCTCAACCACTTGAATGGCATTTTCCAAAGGACTGACTTCGACCTCAAAGGCAATAAAATACACTTTAAGTCCATGGACACTTAACTGAGATTATCTTCCTTGTAACAAAATGATAAATGATATCTAGGATTATTCAGTGATCTCTCTCAGTTTTAACTGCTTTGTAGAAACTTAGCTACATTAACAAACTACTGTTGGCAATGCTGTATTTCAGGTCACTGAGTTGCGCTAACGTCTTTCTGTATACTAAAGTCATGGCAACAATGGAATTATTCCATCTTTTTGGCACTGTCTCCATTACGCTGTCATGTTTCCTCAACATAATTCCCCTTGTTACATTCAGCAGTTATTTAGACTAAGTGGTGGAAGAAGGACATACTTAATCATTGGTAAACTGCATCGGTTTAAACTGCAAGATTCTGGCCAAAGGAGTTTTAAGTTGTCCATCCCGCTCCCTCAGTAACTCATCATTTCAAACCCCCATTACGGGAATTATGAATGTTACCAGTTCTCTTCTCTCCACTTCAAACCAACGTGAGATCCCAGGCAAACTGTGAGTCAGGGTCAGAGTTGTACGTTCAATCCACAAGCTCTGCAAAGAGTAATTGAGGATGTGAAGTACCCAGTGAATCAGAGTCACATCATCTGTACCCTTATTGCAGGTGCTAAGGGTGTAAAGTTCAGAAAAGAATACATTAACCTCCTGAGCACTGACTTTGCAGAATGTCGTGCTGAAGGTCACTTGGAACAACCACCCCAGAATTCAGTATGCTCTAAACCCACACATTCAACATCTCTAGTAATATTTGAAGGCTGACCACCAATTCTGTCATGGGACCTAAAAAGACACTGTGGACATATATTGCAGGAAGAAGAAAATTCCAACGAAACAAAAAACCCCATCCTTGCTTCAAAATGTATTTCTCCCAGTACCAAAGTAACTCACACTTAAGTTGAACAGTGCTTTACTCAGGTCAGATGTGTAACCACTGGACTCAACCGCTACTTGTAGTTTGAGTCACTACAGTATCTTTGCCATCAAGTCAGTAGTACTTGAAAGCATAAAATAACAAGACAGTATTTGCCTTAAAAAAGACTAACACTTCAACACCACTTATTTGCTACTTCTACCTTAAATTCATTCTCCTTGTCCTTCGGGCCTTTGTGGAAGGGCCTGTCATAGCGGAATTTCCGGATGTTGTTGACTCGGTAAAAGCTCTTTATGCGATCAGGGACACGGTCCATTTGCAGCACATCGATATTGTCTGGGATGGGAGTCACTGCATAGATCTGTAAATCTGTAAGTTACGTAGTCAAAGAAAGCCACAGGCCATGAGATGGGAAAGCTACTTCTGTCATGGAAAGAAACAGGATGGTTGATTCAGAGAGTCATGCTCCTCTGTTTACCAACACTATTCTTTTGCAAGTGGAACAGCAGAATGCTAGATTACAAGTATTAGAGAGTCTACAGTTATAGAATCTCACAGCCAGACTAGCCAAAGAGGAAGATACCTGAGGATGCACACAGTAAGTAGTAAGACATCCCAAACTACCTACTGCAGGCAAAATATCCAGTTCCTATTGAATACAGCTAGGTGCCTCATTTGTACAGAAACTTTAGTAGGTCTTGATGCATTTAGGTGCCTTTGAGATTTTGCCTTACATACTTCAGCTTTGTCTACCGAAGTTGTCCTAATTTCATCAATTCACAGTCCACTTTAACTAAACTAGTTTAACCTTAGTGTTACAGACAAGAGCTCTGCAAGCATAAATGAACCAAAGTACACATACAAACAACCCCTCTGTCTATGAAAGTATCAGTGTTATATAGCAAAGAAGGGTGAAAAGCACGTGTTATGAAAGACAAGTGGGAAACAGCAACCCATTTCAGGAGGCGTCACTTGCTGAGAGTGTCCTTATGGTTGAAGTCCTGCGCAATGTCCTCGTTGTCACGCAAGCCAAACAGGGTGGTTCTGATGACTAAAGTCTCCAAAATACTCTGCAGATCCATTAAATGTTATGTGGCTCAGTCCTTAAATGCATATAGCATTGTATCGGTTGCATCAAATCAAATCACAGTACAGATTACCAGCAAGAAGAATGAGATTCAAAGCCTTAGGTGTAGAAGGGTTCAGCAGTTTAAAAGAAAGGGAGACTGCAAAAAAATAGTAATACTGTTGGTAAAGCTTCAAACAGGGCTGTGACCTAGCACAGCTATTTCACTTACTCATCAAGTATGAGCTGCATTTCTCCCTGAATAAAAAGTGACCTTTCTCTCCAATGATATGCAGCACAATGAACCATGTAATGCCTGCTGTAGATAGGTCTATGGTTTTGTCCATAGCTCTACCTAAGGCACGTAGGAACTGAGGTATCAAGCCCATCACCTTTTCAACACCTTCCTCCTCTCTGCCGTGTCATGGTTCTTCTAATCACACTTTGCTCCGTCACTGAAGGATACACTGGGCATCACACTGCAATATCGAGTCATCCGGGTGGTTTGGATGCTGCATTGCAATGGCTTGTGGGAACTCACTTAGCATCCTCTGCTGGAAGGCTTCCAGCCTCTCATAGTCATGGCCCCGACAAACATATTCTTTGTTCTGCGAGAAGGACAAGCATAAATGAGTCTCTTTAAAAGTAAGTTAAATTCTATCAGCTTTTACTTCACTTTACATTTTCAAAACCGAAGATAAAACACGGCGCCAATACGCTAATGTGAGAGCAAAGTGTGCCATTAACACAGCTGAGAGATTGTATCCCTTCCGTTTTCTTTACAATCTATTTCATCAATAAGTGATGAATGAATGGCTTGTTCTACTGATCCCTCAACAGAAAGATGCCTCTTACCCATACACATGTAGCATTCAATCCTATTGTTTTATTTCCTTTTCAGACAACTGAAAAGGGATTAGTTATTCATTGGACTATACTGAAATATATCAACCAAATCTTAAGTCACCAGCTCGGCTATTCTACACTTGGAAAGCTGCTGTCAAACAGGATTTACACCAGATGGATAAAAGTCCTGAGGATTTCATACAACAGTGGGAGATATATGTTTATCAATTTATCAGTTACGCTTAGAGAGAATGTGTAATGAACTGTTCACAAAAATAATTGTTTAATCATTGCTGAATTGTCATAGCTATACAATTTGCCTCTGATCACGCTGAACAACGCATGACCTCATTAATGTTTATAAATATGTAAAAGGTGAGCATCAGGAGGCTGGAGACAGGCTCTTCTCAGTGATGTCCAATGACAGGACAAGGGGCAACGGGTGCAAGTTACAACATAGGAGGTTCCATGTAAATGTAAGGAGAAACTTTTTCACGGTGAGGGTGACAGAGCACTGGAACAGGCTACCTAGAGAGGTTGTGGAGTCTCCTTCTCTGGAGACATTCAGAACCCACCTGGACATGGTTCCTGTGTGACCTATCTAGGTGATCCTGCTCTGGCAGGGAGGTTGGACTAGATGATCTTTTGAGGTCCCTTCCAACCCCAAACATTCTGTGATTCTGTAACGCATCCTCAGGAATTCCCCTGGCTGTAGTGGAGTAACATGGAAAAGCCTTACCAAGAATTCTCTGTGGCCACTTAAATTCTCCTTCAGCCTTAAAAGCACTTCTTGATAAACAAAATTTCATTTCTGCTAGTAATGGAAAGCTTGCATTTAGATATGCCTCTGGAGGCATTAAACCACTTGTGCATTAGTCTTGGATGCTTTCTGAGCCATCTCAAGCTTTGAACAGCAAGATACAGGATTTCTAAAGTCCTGTGTTATAAAGGTTGTATTCCAGTGCCTTAACCCTATTACCACAAAACACAATGTGGATTGGTGTTATTGTCTCCTGATGCAAGACCAATTAAAGCAGGCACATTCTCTAATTCTGGTAACTTTAAATGTCATAACAATAATTGGAAGTACAGGGAGATTTTTCACCTTCATAAAACAAACAATCCCAGCAAACAAGAACGGTTCCCCTCCGCGTTTATTTCTTGCATCTAGAAGCTACACTATATGCAATAATGTTTTATTAATTGCTCTGGGAAAAGGTTCTGGCTGAGCAGTTCTTGATCTTGTAGCAAAACCAGAGAAAAAGCAGCAAAACCCAACCATAAAACACAGCCAAGGAGTGCAGTTATCTTTGGCTTTGCATGTCAACTTTATGGAACAGACCTCATGTTCCAGCTGTGACATACATCACTTTGTATGCATCAGTCACAGCACCCAATGAACTGGGAGAAAAATGGCATGATGAATCTTGACAGTTCAGTCTGTAATGCCCAAACTTTACAGCTCTTATTAAGAATTTGGAGTGAGTCCATGTCTGAAGGTGAATCTCTTCATGACACTTACTGCATTCTCTATTTAAGCTCTTTATTGCAATAATCCAGAAAACTGTATTATGATTCTAAAAATAATGCCCTGAAAACACCTCAAAGCTAGAATTTAATAGACTTTGCAGACAGATGCCAACATGAGATCTCAGAATGTGGCTTGTCAGGCCTTACTTGAACTTCTGGTGGGCGGAAGACATGGACGGTTTTAATTTACTTACGTAGGAAGGCTAGAAATAGAATAGAAATAGATGCAGAATTCATAGAAACAGGAACAATGACTTTTCTAGACAAGCGGTCTTCAAGATTGCAGGTGCAGAAAGAAGTGGCTATTTTCTGTCTTAAGCTATAGAGCAATAGAAAAATAGACGAGAAAAGGGCATGGAGTTTTTTGACTAGTTTTAAATCACTCCCACACCCATTGGAAAATTTTAAACCCATGTAAATCTTTTTCTTCTCTAGAATAGCTGCTTCCAATCTCTTTACAGTGTGATCCATGTTGATGTGATTGCTAATGGGCTTAGTCTGTGCTTTGCAATGTGTGTGCTGTATGGATCATTAGAGAGAGAAAGGAGGAGGATGACTTTTAATGAGATTGCTACATTAGTAATCTGCTATCAGAAGTACAGCTACCAAATATAATTGCAGAATTAACAAGGATTATAATTATGTACGCTCATGTTCGCTGTTAACGTCCCCAGCCAAGTATCCATATTGTTACAGTGTTTCGCAGAGAGGAGTGCTGTGCACTGAAAACTTGGGCAGTGTTAAACACATAGGCCATGCAGGATCCAAGATAAAACTGTAGGATACGTAATATAATAAGCTAAATTCACTGATGTTACTTCAAATGTAGGAGTGCTTATGTGCCGTGACGACTTTGTTGTCATTCGTGTTCTGAAACATCTGTTGTTTGATATAAAAAAAAAGAAATCGTCAGTTTTCTCTGGAGACCTTCATGGGAGGGCAGCTACTGCTTCATACGGCAATGTGTCGCTTCCTCAGATCCTCGGCAGCGTGTTCTACATACTGATTCAGCTGCTGCATCATGGCACTGCTCAGGTTCAACTTTGAATAAAAGGAAGCTACCCTGTATCCACTGGTATTTTCACTTTGATTAAGTCCAGCCTGCCTTTACTTCCCCCTGTGTTTCCATACCAATACTTAAATCCTAGTTGAAAGAAAACCCAACTTTGTAATCAGAAATTTAAGAGTGCAGTTTTCAAAATGGTACACACTTTTGCTTTTTGTAGCTTCCTACTGTGTAACTCAAGAGTGCTGCCATCTCTTGTCAGACCATCTCCTTAAAAAGAACACAAACCATGCACCTCCAGTCCTTGAAAGCACACTTCAAGTTAGCTTGTCCTGTCAAGCTAGATGGCATCTACCATCAATTTTCAGACAGTTGCTACAGCAGTTGTCAGATCATATTCCTTCCTTGCTCTGAACTAGCAACAAGACATCGTATGAACAAATACCCATTCTAAATTTGATTCCTCATTAGGAAAAAAGAGAATTTCACTTTCTAAGTGGCTTGCAGACCCAGCTGATCCTGTATACACGAGCAGACAGGAAGCTCAAAGCAAGGATGTGTCCAGAGAAGCTGTTAGGCTTTTTTTTGAAGAGGAAATTTTTGCTTGTAGATAGAATGAGATATCATCAGCCTGGTATTAGAATCATTCTGCCATGTGAGGCTTTTTCAAGCATGATAATTTGAGATGATGCAAATCAGTTGAGTGATGACCCAACATTGCTGCAATACAGCATTTTGCTTAATATAGAGGCAGTTTGTGCTGCATCTGCAGACTGTCAAAAATATAGAGGCATGAGTCAAATTTCTGATCTCTGTTCCTAAGAGTGTTCCCAATGGACCACATCCTTCAGTTCATCCAGAGAGCTGTTTCTGTTTGTGCAGGTGGAAAAAAATAAGCTGAATAGCAGACATCGTATCTCCCCAACAAAAACGCAAAGCCTTACTTGCTGCTCTGAGCCCGGTCACTTTGCCATATTTTGTATGAGACTGGCTTACCCGCAGGAAAAACGGGAATTTCCGCCCATAAAAACCAACTCTGAAAAACTCGGGTTCTAAGCGCTGCTGTTCCATGATGTTATCGTAATAGGTAGCTTCCATTTTCTGTAGAGGAAAAAGATAGCTGCTCTCAGACCCTTAAAGCTGTACTTAAAACATGAAAACCTCACAGCACAGTAAAATACCACATTACTCTTTTGACCCCACAATTTTTTATGAAAAGGCTGAAATTCTTTTAAAGATAAAAATTATTAATTAAACAGTCTACACAGTGGAGCAGACTATAGTATCATCATACTTATTTTACAGTTTTGGAGAGGACATATGAAAATTTTTACGTTGTATCTCATTTTCAATTGAGCAAGCCTTGCATGTAATTTTCTCCCCGTTGCAGAATTAATGGCAAAGCTGAGATTAAGATCTATGTTGCCTGGCTCCCAGTGTCCTGTTCTCTCCTGCAGCTCAAAAATCTATACCGCCGTCTGGAAAATTATATCAATTCAATTGGGTTTGCCTTAATTGAGCTGAGGGGCATGAAAAAGGATGGAACTAAATTAAATCTTCTACAGCTCTGTGCACCAGTAGGTTTAACATGGAAATAAAAAGCAGGTAGGAAAAAGTAAAAGGAGCTTTCTCTAGTTCCAATGATTAGCTTTGTGGCACCGTGCTAGCATTTCTATCAAGAGTGGGATTTCAAGACCCCTTGCCAAACCGAATCTCAGTGGAAAGGCTCACAGGAATTTCACTATAGCACAGATAGCTTTTTAGAGAGAAGAATCAGTTTGCCGTCATTGCTTCCACTGCAGGGAACCCTAACAGCAGCCTTGACGCAGAATATTGCATCAACATTTTGTTCTCGGGTCCCACACATATTAGTGCCTTTTCTAAACTGGAGAAGGTCCCAAAGTCATTGCAAGAAGAATAAAGGAATGCATTGAGTGATGTGAATGGCACTGAGAAAAACTCTAGAGTGGGAAGAAACTGAAGTCAGTTCATGTCAACACAGATTTAGGAAAGGAACAGAAAACAGATCACACACAGGTGAGCAAAAGGATGATGCGAACTGCTTACATTGAGTAGCTGAGATGCTCTTCACCTGCCAGGTGATTAAATGCAAATAATAGAGGCAGCAAGAATAGCTAATTTACTGATGTTTTAGGAAAGAAAGTCTTGATGCATAACTTAACTGAGCTTTTAATAAGTTTGTTTGCGTATCATTCCTGATCACTTTACTGATAACGTATTTCCTGTACACCAGGACAAGTTTTCCCACTGCTCTATTTCAGATGTCTAAAATAAACAAATGCAAACCCACGATGGCCACCCGTACTCTCTTTAGGGTCAGTGAAGAAAACAGGTTCTTCAGAAGTGCAGTTCATGAGACCTTGTTAGGTACCTTCAGACGAGAATAAATTTGACTTTTTAAAGAGAATTTAAATCACTGTGTCTAAGAATACGTCCACTCAGCATAAATCTTAAATTTGGATATATGCATGCTACTCCAGGGCACAAAAGCAGATGAACTATTTTTACATTCATAAAGCTTTTAAATAACATCTAAAACTAGACAGACAAGAATGCTATAAATGTTTGCCTTCTCCATTCATTCTCTCTTGTTCTCTTATGTCACCTGAGGCACAAGCTGTCCTTGATATTTTTTTAATTAAAATAAAATATAAATTTATTTAAAAAGAAACATATATGAAAAAATACATATAAATATGCAATTGCAATCGGAAGTGCAGCTCCTGTATGTGCTGTCTCCGTCCACTCATGAGATTTTACTGCTAGCAGACTTGGGAATTACTTCAGTGGACCTACAAAGTCATCGAGATGAATCAATGGCAAAAGCGTCACTGTAAATGCATGGAGCTGTATAGGGAAATTATTTTTTCAATTCAGAATGTTCTGACAGGAGAGCAAAATTCCTTGGGGGATGACATGAGAGTCTGCAAGGAGAGGAACTGCTGCTACTTACCCGAATCCAGCTGAGGCTCTGGTAATCATAGAGACTTTCGTACTGTAGGGCCAGTTCTCTGCACAGTGGGATTCCAAACTCCCAGCTCTGTGGAACCAAAGCAAATCACACTCACAGCAAACAGGATTTTATTGCCAACTCAGCTGAAAGTAATGTTGAAACTCCATTTTGGGAACTCATTTGGTATGAAATGCCATGGATTAGATGTGAAAATGCCATGTGATGACAAAGTTTCCATTAAATACCAGATTAATTCCTTCTTCAAGATGGTAATGGAGGCATATGTTCCACTGAAATGACACAGGCATACTGTTTGTTACTGACAGTTGACTCATGAGACTGGGACCTTATTTGGAGAGAGATAATATAACTAACAATTTTTCTTCTTGATAGATACCCCTTCAGCCCACCTCCAAAATCTCCTTTGCTTTCTGCACTAAAACTCCCTCGAGTAAAGAGCTAGGGCTTTGCTCCCGTGCGAAGCACTCCCTCTCCCAGGGCTGCTGTTTCCTACTGAAAGCACGAAGCTGTCAAGCAGTGGGAAACAATTACAGAGACCAAGCATCCTCAGAACTGACCTGCATTACTGCACTGAGTGAATATTCATACTCAGAACTGAAAGCAAAACTCATTTCTTCAAGTTACAGTCTCCATCCAATAAATCTTTTCTAGGACACCATACTCATCACCCTCAGAGGTAAGGAAGAGAGAGAACGAGTTTGGGCATACCCACATTGAAAGACTCCCCTGTTAGCTCACTTGGCTTTTTAGAATACACCTTTGAACTGAAACCTCCTCTCCCATTATCTTTTACCTGCAGAGATTGGAAGCCTTTTGGGGGAATGACTGTTTCTTACCATACTCATGTAAAGGATCTAGAACACCAAAGTCTTGGTTGAACCTTTACTGGATTAACTTTTATGCATTACTGAGCTAACTTGCCAGTTGTTTAAACTGGGACCCTGCTGTACTGAAAACAAAATTAATGTGCGAGTTAGACCATCACCTTCAGTTTAAAGAATACTAATAGCAATATTGTAAATTACTGATAACAGTCATTAGCAGTAATTATGTAAAATATTAACATTTAATAGGGAAATAGTTTTTCTAGTTCTGTGTACCTTCACTTAAAAATGTGACTCTCTACACTGATTTAATGTGTTAGGTATTTTACAGTGTTTCCCTTTGTGAACATATGTTATGTCTGTCCTCTCATCCTTAACACCAGCAAAGCTTTTCTCTCTGAAGAGTAAAACCAGTTAAGTGTAAGAACTTTTTTTATTAAAGAGGATAGTGGTAAGAAATAAAAAGGCAAAAATAATGATCCTGTATCTCTTTATCTTTAGTTACTTACAAAAAATTGAAGAACTTGTTAAATGAAAGATTATTTCAGAATCCATTTGGATATTCTGATAGTATTAGTGGTTTAGGATGGTGGGAAGCTTGACAAATACAGTACCTAAAATAGCAAACGCACTGAAAGGCCAGTTACTTGACTACTCAGAATATTACTCAGATTACCGTGAGGTCACATGAACAGGATTTTTGCTGTGGGCTGCCAATGTCCACGACATGCAAACTGCTACACTGAACAGGAATCAACAACATTAGCCAGTTAAGTGTTTGCATTTGCAAACACCATAACTTTTTTTTTACTTTTTTTATAGGTTTCAACATTCTTTGCTAAGATACTATACATAAATTTTCAGTCCTTAGTTGGATCTATATTTACTTGAAAGAATGGAAAAAAGAAGCATCTTCTTGAAGAAAGTGGCTTTTGTCATAGAGAATGTGAGCAGAGTCTCACTTCCAAATGGGCTGCTGTGGCTAAAGCCTACGTAAATTCTTTAATCTTTCTTCCAGATAGAAGCAGAAAGCCAGCTGGCTGTCTGCCCTTCAGGTGATCCTACAGATGGAACCTTTTCATGCTCCTTGATTCATATTCTCTGATTAACAACTTGTAACCACACCTTACTTCTCTTTATAGCTGCTTTTCTACATGTACCCTGACACTATTCCTGTCATCCTAACTCAGGCTTTCTCTCTGTGTTTCAGTAAGATTTCCACACAGATAAATTCCTGCTAGCTGAACATTCTGTAGATAGATGCAAGAGGAAATAGAGAAGTGAAGAAATATGCAGGTAATTCCTTACAGAGAAAAGAGAGTTTGCAGATATTTGGAAGGAGAAGAGAATGAATAGATATGAGTCGCTGGGATCCTCAGTTTTAAAACTCTGTGGTGTTAATGGATTCCATCTTCATAGTGCAGAGATTTAATATGCAATTCCATGTGCTACCCAAATGTCACTTCCCTCTAAAACATCATTCTTCCCCCTTTCAAATATTTCCTAATGGCTCCACTGTTAATTTCCCTCATCACTGTTTTCCGTGTTGCTGATGTCTGATCTGTTGGCACGTTCTGTATTACGTCCTTCACTTGAAAAGCACATTCATAGGGCACTAATTGCAGCTTTCTCCTGTGGCACTAGCAGCTCTCAGCTGAGCGCTACTGACTGCACTCAAGAAGTCACAGGTAGAAGACATCAACATTTATGAATGGCAACCTTTATTTACCCACATCCCAATGTGCAGATTTCTTGAGGAAATACGACTCACATGAGTGTGCACAAGAGAAATTAGTTCAAATATTGGTTATGGAGCACATGATCTAAACATGAACTGCTTTGGAAATAGAGCTTTGAGTCTCTCACAGCATTTGGCTGGCACTAAGGAGAATACACACTGTGATGAGAGCTGGTCAGAATTTGTAATTAATAAAATCTAGCAGTAAACTGCACAGAAAAGGGTTGTGTAGTTTTCAAGCTATTGCTGTCCAGAAGCATGATCAATTGAGTTCAAATTGTTTATTAACAGTCTTCAACTAGAAAACCTTGAGTTTTAACAGACAAAAATCATAACTGTGAGTTAAAAAAAAAAATAAAATTTCACTGAAAGTTATGCACTTGCATACACTGCTGACCAAGCCATAAATCCATCCAAAGCACAGCAGAAACCATCAGGAAAGAGAGGAGTTATTCTGTTGTGCACACTATTGCAGCACCCCAGGCCTGCCCCAAGCCATGCCACCACTCCCTGCCTTTCACTGGCATTCCCGTTACATGAGACTCACAAACCAGTCTTAGGCCATAGTTTTGCCCCATTCTTGTGCTGAGAAAATTTTCCCATTAACAAATACACAATTTTTACACCCTTTTCGTTCTGCTTTGATCCCTTTACTTAGTGGAAGATGCCAGGAGCAGCATGAGAAACTTAACTCTAGAAATGCAACTAAAGGACACAGAAGAACAAATTCTACTCTTCAGGACCTGAGGAGGGACCACCTTAGGGTAGTGCAGAAAGAAACTATCAGAGGAAGTCGAGGGAAGCAAGTTTCTTCCATTCCCTGAGCTGTCCCGTGTCACACCGGAGGATTTGGCTTCTCAGCATCTTGCACTGCCACAGTTTGAGTGACACACACACTGCTGAAGTGGATTATTTAGTCATTCAGCTACCATTTGTAATAAAGGAGGATTAAAACACAAAGTAACTCCAAAAACATCCATCAGGGAAAAAACCTCAAGAGGTTAACACACTATAATCTGTTAGAAGTTTTATAGCAAAATTACATCTGTCAAGTTTTTACTCCCCTTCAGTGCATTGCCTGTTTTTGTTAAAAATAGAGGCTCGCTTGTGTTACACAGTCTGTGTCATCTGTGTCTAGTCAGACAGTACAGTACTGCAATATTTGCACAAGTCAGTAATTTACTTTAAGTGCAATCTGAAAAACCCTGAAAATTTCTAACACTAAAAAGAGAACCATATGCAGTATTATTACAAAAGAACAAGTCTGTCAAAGAAAAGAAATAATTCTTAATCGCTTCCTCATAAATAGGCCATTTCTTCCTAGACACAGGAACTGGATTTCTTTTTGCAGGTTCTATAGGGAACATCTCTGCCACACGCAGCTTTTTGTTATCAGGACTAGAAAAGATTTATCCGGAATGGCAATGCCATGTGAAGCAAATCACATTTGTATTTAATGCCACTGTCATTGCCATCATGGGCAAAACCTCCCCCGAGGCGCACACAGGGACATTATCTTCCAAAAATATCAGCTGTAGGGATTTTTCTAGAGAAGGGAAAAATTCAACAAAATTCTGACAGATGATACTGCTTTTAAGGTTCACCTCTAAAATGTCTCCAAAACCCCAGGACACAAGGGACTATAACACCCACGTCTGCAATATTTTAAAAAAAAAATACTTACTGTAGAAAAAACATATTGAATATATGAAATTGAAATGTATTGATTTTCTTCTTGTGCAGTGGATGGAACTGCACTTTAATTGAAAGCCACTTTAAAATAACAGTGACACTGAAAAGTCTTAAATCTTTTTTAATAAAGGGACTCCTACAGTGCATTGCCTCCATTTGCTTCTATAGATTAGAAACAAAGTCCTGAAGTGAGTCATAACACAGCAATTTGCATAGACAAATCTAAACTGCCATCCTGCCCCCCAAAAGCTAAGGAACTGGCATTTGTAGAGCTACCTGCTCTATCAGGCTATCTGAAGTTTGGCTTAAAGGCATAAAAAGGTTCTGGTGTTTTTTCTGCTGGCCTACCTAAACTAGTTCCAAATGTTATGCATAATGAAATACCCATATCCATTGTCTCATCTCTTTTTTAATCCAGAGAGCCAAGAAGCAATTTGTCAAGTTATAAAACCTTTTGATACACATTTATTTCCAGACTACTGAACTGAGATGACAGGCTTGCAAGCTTTAAGTCAGTCAGGAAAAGGGAAGGAAGCTGCTGGAAGAGAGAAGAAGTTGGCATACCTTCCCTTTGTTGAAGTAATGGATAATCTTACGGCACAGACCTTCCTTACGTTGCCACTCTGACTGAGATGGGTAATGCAGGAACTCTCTCAGAGGTCTGTCCTCCCACTGCAGCAACTCACAGTACAAAAGCAGGGTAAATGCAGCCTCTGTTGGAAATGCAGTTATTGAACACTGAGTCAATGACAACAAACAAATACACTCAAAACTTTGAAAGGTCACTAGACCTGCTCCTTGAACAGTCTCGAATTTCCAGTGTACAACTGGAGAAAAAATTTTGCAGTCTTAGATGATCATTTGAACATTAAACTATTCAATTGCTTAAAGCAGCAGCACAAAACCATTTCTTATGAACCTGACTTTTAGGTATAAATCTGTTTAGTTTCTTTTTAGCTAACGGTAAGATATTCACATATGTAACTAGATTTGGGTCCTGCAGCTGTAAACAGAGCTTGGACAACACAGAGTCTAGACACTTCCTAACCCCTCCCTGAATACTACAATGCAAGGAAGAACAGTGAATGATAATATAATGGTGGGTTTGAGATTTTAATCTTCCTCTAGTTTTGATTCCACTGTTGTGATTTTTTGATGGATGTTCCTCATAGACCACTTTAATGTAAAATTAGGGTGTAATGAAATAGTTATATGGTTCTGTGCGCATGGACATGTATTATTTCATTGAGGGAATGGGCTGGCCCTCAGCTTCTTATCTTCCCAACTGCCATAAGTGATTGAATTTTTTTTCCAAAAGAATGACCCAGATTAGTTAAGAGTATAACACTGGGAGACTGAAAATCTTCCACCAGGATTTCAAGCAGACCCCATACGACATCTTACTAACCTGTATAGTTCTCAGCCTGTAAGTGCATGTCACAGAGCTTGTGGATATAGCGGATGTACATCTCTTCTTTGTTGATTTCAGATTTATAGAAATTCTGTGAAATTAATAAGAGAGTTGTCATTCTTATTGAGACTCTTCATTAAAGACAACCAGCAGCATCTGTGTATATAAAATGGTATTGAAAAGAGACTGCATTATTAGTGTAAAAGGAAAGCAAATACTCGTTTCACATCACACTGATTTAACCCAATAATTTTATCGTATCACGATTTTTTTTTTCAAAATGAAGGTAATCAAAGGCTGAAAGAAAAGGTGAGAGAGGTTGTAGAACCTCTGTCATATAACTTGGCCAGACAGGGCCCTGAGGAACCTGACCTATTTGGCCCTGCTTTAAGCAAGGAATTGGACCAGAGACTTCTAGAGTATACTTGAAACCCCTAGTTGTTCTGTTCTGTCACCCCAGTGCCTGAATTCTGAAGATACACTTCCCTGACACAGATTTCTATCCCAACCTTTCCCATTCCACTTTCAACAGCATTGTGCAGTATCACAAAGAGACAAAGGAAACATCTTTACCATAAGGTTAACAGTGCAGCCAATTTTCTTGTTTTCTGTTTCATCTCCTTTCATACAGTCCCTAAGAAAACAGAACAATGTTGAAATATACATCTGCAAAAAAAGTCCTTTAAAAATAATTTTGAGGCTGTCTTATCCTCAGAGTTTCCTTGGATTATAAACAGCAGTTAATAATATATCTTATTTTAGAAGTTCCTCCAATACAAAGTCCCATATTATGGTTTAAATGATATGAGAACTGAGTGTCCTCTTAGAGATTTGCATGTGAGACCAAGCACCTAAGTGACTGCTACTTCATTCCTTACAAGAATCCAAACAAAAATCAGGTAATAGTGGCTTTCAGAAATTCAGCTATCCAGTGTAGTGTTGGCACGCTGAAAGATACAACCTGAGCACTTCAGACTAGATTACCAGTGTTTTCATGGGCAAATTAAATCATAAAATTTATCTTTAATTTCTGGAATATTTTAGAAATTATTTCTCTTCAGCAGTATAAAAAGTTAAAGGCTTCAGAAATTACTAATCTTGACTTGAAAAAAATCACACTCATTTGTGAAAGAGACAAAATTTTTAAAGCAGCGACAGAGCAAACTGTCTTGAGAACTACGGTGTCAGCTAACTGGCAGCCAGACTCTAAGAGATGCCTGTGTACTGCCAAATACAGATGCAGTGCCCTGTTCTGGGAAAGAAAAAAACATGATGTGTATTAAAAATCAATTAAAACCAGGTATCTGTTCCTCAATTAAGCATGAAATTTTCTATTTGTGTATCAAAGTTGCATTGATAGCAAATGTCATTAGAAAACCCAAACATCTCCCTTACATTCCCTTTAAATGTGTCTCAGATACATGGTCTTGAATAGTAGTTGTACAGCAGCTGTTGTCAGGAGACAGACAAGAGATTGGTGAGGATAACAAACAGAGCAAACTAAAAAGCACAGAGGAGGACCTGGGATTGTAGAATACCCAGCCTAGTCACAGGTTTTCATCTATAATGAGCAGCAGCAGAAGAAAAAATTATTTGAACTCTTGTCAGTAGGCTAAAGATAGAAATACCTGGGGCAGTTCTATATAGTTTCAGATTGTTATCATTCCAGAAAAACAACTCTGAGTGTGTGTGAGTGTATATGTATGTGTGTGTGCATATACATACATGAAGTTAAAATATTTCTGTGTACCTGAGTCAAAGAGCTGTATTGACACAACAGTCCTGCAAACTTCAGTCTAGAACTAAACAAAAGATGCCTAATTTATAGCGGAGTTTTGCACAGGAGTCACCAGCTGACATGTCAGACTTTCCTCTGAAGAAACGTTTTCCAACCCTGCATGTCTAGATGAGGCATTTGACTCATTGGTTCAGCAGGGTACTGGAGATCATTCCTGCATCTAGCATCTATTCCGCTGAACTGGGGGAGATCATTTCAAAGATAGAAGGAATGAATCATTTAGCAACCTGATTAAACCTTAGGACAAAACTACAAAGTAAATAAATGTCTTTGTCTTTGCTTTTATCCGGAACAAGTATATAAGTATATAAGAGTGAGAATTAGGGCTCTAGAGATGAGGACTTAGGATTTGTGCTCAGAACCCCCCAGCAATGAGTTGCTTGCTTACACAGTACTTGCCATCAGAGAAGCATGCAGATTGGTGAATTATAAAAATAATCTCTGTAGAAAGAAATCTGGTACTGCCTCTTTACAAACTTCTTATACTTAGAAAGTGTTACTGTTGTAGCCAGATACCTATAGTCAAGCAGACGCTCCATGAGACGAGTAACCGATGTAACAAAAGAGATCCCAGTCTCCCGCCACGTTTCCTGCTCAATCTTCTCCAGCAAACTGTTCAGAGATGGAAAGAGAGTGGATGAGGTTCCCAGGGAAATGGCACAGCACATGCAGACAGCTGTGGACAACTTGGTTTCTCCCCCATAGAACAAATTTGTAGAATTACTATCTTACCTGGGATAAGGCCCAAAGAGCTGGGTTCTACTCCAGGCAGCATGAAGCAAAGACAGGGAAATTACAGAACTGACAGGATAAGGAAGAATATGTTCACACTGCCATTGAAAGTATATGAAAAAGAGCAATGCTCATGGCAGCAACTGATGCCCACATTATTACCCGCAGCTTGAATCCTGCTAGCAGCAGTCAGAAGCTGGGAGTCTAAACCTAATGGAAATACCTCTTCTTTGCTCATCCCTGCATATATTTTCATCTCTAATCAGCAACCAACCAAGAAACCTTGAATCACAATTCATTTAAACTGCAAATAAATTTAGGCAATCTTTTTCTTCTCAACAAACTAGACAATATAGGGAACATCCCACTGAGACAATTGTGAAGGATTAGAGAATGCTAGAGGGAGAACATGAAAGTCATATTTAAAAAGAGAAAAAAGAAAGCAAATTTACATGCTAGTTTCCTGAAACTGGATATCTGGTCAAAGAACTTGCCACTTCTACGCTGGCAAGAGGAAAGAAATTCTTCTGTTCTAGAATGATTTCTAGCTGAGGGAGCCAATTCTCATTTCAGCAGTATAGTTGAGACAGTAGAATTCAGGGTCAACTGTTTATTTCATGCAGCATTTATTAACTTTGTGGAATTGTGGAACTGTTTCCTCAGGATTCACGTTGTTCTCAGAAATGTTAGTAGCAAACATGAACTAAAAGGTTCCAGGCTGTGTTTCTTGGCAATACATTCAGTCACCATCATCTAAAAATAATTAACAAACTACTGTCCCTGACTTCTTAACATTTTGGGTAACAAATGTCTTCAAATGGAACAAAGGAAATGCACAATATTCTTCCTGACAGGTGAATAAAAAAAAACCCAAAACAGAAAAAAAACCCAAATAAACAAAAAAGAGGATATTTTCTTTCTTTTATCCCTGAGATAGACTTATGTTATCTGTATGCGTAATGCGCCAGCCTTCCCAAGGCTCTGAATATGAGCTAATAGAAACTGAATACATTCCATGCTTCCTAGAGATGTGTGTACAGGATGGGCAGGCTGATCTGTCTTGAAAATGAATGAATGAATGTGCAATTGTAAACTCAGACATGCAAGTATTGGTTTTAGTGAAACAAAAGTTCTGTGCCTCAAACTGCCAGAGTGCTATTGGAGGCCACATAAAATTGTCTGGAACATACAGCTAAAATTCTGCTAATTATCTCTGTGGCTCACTGGAATCTACAAAGATTTAGGGTTTACTGCTCTGCACTCTCAGACTTCGAAATAAGTCCTTTTGTAATAAACTAGGATCACTGGAAATGAAATTTGGCAACAGATCAGTAATCAAAGAGAAAAAGAAAGGGAAAGTCTTTAAATTTATCCTTAGGAGTTACTGGATTTTCAGTGTGAAATGCAGTGGAAATAGAGTGTGTTATGATGGACTCTGGAGGAAGCAACTTGAAACTGTTGAGCCACCAAAGCATGACTTTCAAAAATTGGAAGAACCAGAGGTAAAGCTCTTTTGCACTAACAAGGCCTGACTTGCTACATAATAAACTGTTTCTCTAAGCAATCCTAAGGCCATGGTTTCACTTACTGCTACGTAAAAAGAAAGGCACTGGCTTCTCTAGCAAATCAGTTTATGACAGCAAGATGGTAACTACTTACACGTGCAGCCTTATATTAGATTTCACAGAAAGAAGACATTTAGGATATTCTTTTCACAATGAGAGCGATGTATTTCTATTTCACCGAGCCATGTCATGAAAACCTGCCAGAAAGCCTGTTACAGCTTCCTCTGAAGATGAGCACTGTAGCTGTGGCTGCACAGATCTCCCCTCTGACTCTTTCACTAACACTGCATAACATGGAGGGAGCAGAATGCAGCATAGCTTACAGCAGGCTGAAGAGTTCCCTGTAGTTCTCATCACCTCTTCCTTCGGATACCAGGCTGTCCAGCTTATCGATCAGCTCGGCTTCCACCTGGGTGAAGAATCGATTAGTTAGAGACTAGCTGTCCATGTAGAAGACAAGAGTTCCACACGCTAGGAAGACTGGAGAGATTTTATTTCTCATGCCCTGGGGCTGCCCACTTCTGTGTGTGAGTGATTTATTTCTTTGTGGCTCAGTTAAGTGAACACACTTTTCTCATTCTTCAGTGAAATAAGAGGACTAAAATGAAATTATGCTTTTGCTTATCGGAGTCTAAATGAACATCCCAGGGGAAGTAACACTTCTTCAGGAGAACTTCTCAGGTTTCTTCTCTTATTAAATAAATCACTTGGACACACTTTCTGTGAACTAGTACATCAGATAAACTGTATCCTGTACTGTAACAGAATAGCCACGCAGAGAAACTAATCCATGGTGTGACTGCCATTGGTCTGCTGTGATGGTTCTGCTGGTAAGTAATTGACTCTCAAATCATCCAGACATCATTATATTGAAAGAATCCTGTTCACTAAAACCAGTTTTGTCAAGGCTGTCTATAATTATATGATTCATTTTCTTTTCACACATATAAAGAGCCCCAACAGTATCATTACGTTTCTCTTTTCTTACAAAGATTTTGAATATGTATTAATTCCCTCCCAGTCTAATACATCCCCTTATGAACTTTGGTATCAGATATTCCTGTAAAATTGATGCAAGTGCAGAAATTAATGTATCTAACATTAAACAAAACAATTTCACGTAGTCTTGAAAGTTGTGGTCTTTATTAGCTTCCTGTAGTCATATAGTACTAATGAAGACAGAGGTTCCTAAAGATCGAAACTGTTTGTAGAAGAATGGCTTTGTTTAAAGACAAGCATAGTTTGAGTTTCTCTCTGTTTTTCCAGCTGCCAAATGGCAAATGCTAGTGAAATCATTAGAGGGAGACCTGATTTAGTCCATGAATCAGACTGCATTATTATCCAACAGCACTGCAGAAATAACCTTGTTAAAATATGAGCTATTGAAGAAAACAAAAAAAGGGTGTAAAAATTTATTTCCAGGGTTTTTATATTTTTGAATACTAACTTGGTTGTCAGAAAAGAGAAGCTCAAAATTAAAAAAACCCTACCCTTTGCTTGTGATCTACAGTTACTTGAGAGAAAACAGTAACGCATCTGTCCAGCTGCCTGGCATTGTACTGGACAACAAATAACTTCCTGGTTCCAGCAGCTCATGTTAACAAGGCTGCATCTTGTGCTATTTAACTCACTAATACAGATTATTATCCTGTCTTTAATCTTAGAAAGCTACAAAATATGCTTCATAAAACAGCGTGGAAATTTGCTGCACAGGTCATGCAAAAAATATTCTTGGAGCTCTAGTTTAGAAAACATCAGTGAATATAAAAATTAAATGAAGATTATGCAGAGTTCATCTTGGCAGAGAAAGTATAAAACCAGAAGATGACTGTGGGTGCTTATACCTGTAAATGCCAGAGTGCGAACTGTTCTATCATGCTAAAACAAGCAAAAAGAGGACCATGATCAAATGCTACAGTAATCATAGTAGTAGTAAAAAAAAATAATAAAATCAGGGGAATTGAAGAAGGAGGAAAAAAAAGCTCCTGGTAATACTTTTCCACACAGCCTTTAATAGGTCAGGTTATGAAAAGGTCCTTTATTTTCCTGGAACGATATACTGGATCTGGCATTCCAATAAGTGTGTGGATAATAAATAATCACATGAATTATGATAATTTAAATAGAAGCATTTAGTACTTTAGAGCACTCATCTGTAGATACTTGCCCCCAGTATTGCCCAAACACAATGACAGTGACGCACTGTCATCTGAGGATCCAGTCCAAACTGATTCTTAATCATTAACACTGGACTTCAGGGATCTGTTTTGCAGTGGAAAAATTAAGCAATTCTCTGACCATGACTGGGCAACAAAATGATGAAGACTCCTCGCCCTGTTGTGCAATCAGAGCTCACAGCAGGTGGGAACTACAGAACTGTCATCAGGCGTAACTGATGCGGTTTCTTCAAAAACAGACAGTCTCACAGTCTGTTTCAAAACACGGCGTAATTATTTAACTATGCAATATCACTTTCCATCTGGAAATTGAAGACAGAGAAGCAAAGACCACTGTTTTCACAAATGCTGGCTAAATGGTTACATGTCCATTTCTGGTTCTCAGTCTGACCCATTTAATGGTTGACTGATCATCTAAGTGAAACCAGTGGGAGCAGTGAGAGCCTAGCACTTATAAAATTCTTCTCTCTTCCTCATCTCCAATGTGATGAGCACACTGCTCCTCTTTTCTTTGTTCATGGGAAATGTAGCTTGCTGTAAAGCACGCTGTTAAATAATCTTGGGAGTCTTGCAGTAGTTTGGTGAATTATGCTTCAAATTTTCTATTTTTATGCAACTACATGACATCATCTACGTCACAATCAGAAATGATCAGTAGATAAAAACTCCTTGCATCCAGGTGGACATTGCACGTAGACAGAGCAAGAAAACGAGTACTGCAAACGCTTGGCAAGTGACTTCACCTGTTTGAAGTTGCCATTCTTCCTCTGCTCCCAGTCCATCATGTCATGGAAGATAGGGATCATGATATTCCGGACTTCTGGTTGTGGAACAAGTGTAACACCAAGAAAGGGGCCAATCATTCCCGGAATAAAGTGAATCTTATGCTCACCTGTACAACACAAAGGAACTGTAAGTAAATAAAAGCCTTCATTTTCTGTCACTGTGAATTTTCTATATATAGGGCTATACATATATATACACACGTGCACATACATACAGGGAATCCCTGTAATAATGACATATACAAAGTAGCAGGCATAAGTATTAAAAAGGCAAACACATTCTATTCCTGAAAGGACTGGAAAAACAGTATTTGTTTCATACCATTCCTTGCAGTCTCCTAAGAACATTTTTAATTTCACTGTGAAAGCCTTCAGCAAAAAACTGTCAGTGCATTTTACTTGCAAAGGAATTCAAACTGTCAAAAATAACCAAACTAAAACATAGGAACTAGGGGGAAAAGAGGCCACATATAATTCTAATTTAGGAAGAAAAAGATTTTGAAAAGGTTGGTGAGAACAATGGTATTTAATAGAACACATTTAGATTTCAAAGAACTACAGAGCTCTTCATCCTCAACGCTATGAAGTGCACTTTCATAACTGACCTTGACTTAGGACCGAATTGCATTACTTCTCAGCACAGAAACCCAAGGCATTTTGCTAACAATCTCTTCAGTGGCTTGTTTACTGTGCACCCACAGAGAATAAATCAAAATAGCTGAATTTGGAACAACATTCAGAGATAAATATCTCTATCTACATGTCTAAAATGGGCTTCTCACTTCTCAGTTGAATTTGTCTAGCACAGATCAGACAGAAGTCTGAGTAACGGTGTATCTCCATAGGAACCCAACTGCAGCACAGTTGAAGAGATTAGAAAAAAATGATTTTATATTTGCAAATACATAAAACACTGTCACCGATGTGTCAAAACGACCAAAACCTGTCATGGTCACATTTGAGAAGAAAGCATTCAAGTTAATAGGAATGTATTACTTCAAATAAAAAAGTACGATGAGACAATGCAGGAGAGAGGTCTGGTGGGAAAACTGCTTCCTGGTTTTACAACTCTTAAGAGAAATGAAGTACTCTACAATGCTACAAAAAGGAAACAAAAAATTACAACAGAAATCCAGGGTTACTTTGGCTGTGGTTGTTAGGACATAGAAGGAAGAGACATACCCAGGTTCTGCCACATGCTGAAGAGCTCATATGCCATCATCACTCTCATATCACCGTATCTGAAAAAGAAAAACAACAAAAGGAGACAGACAATTGCCGAATGGAACAAAGATTGGCAAGTCAGTGATGTTAAAAAAAAAAAACAACGTCAAATTCACATTTAGATTATCGTAATAATATCAAACAACTTGACTAGTCACTAAACACTGTATTAGGAGATGTACTTATTTATTTCCACATCCCACGTTACATAATAAATCACAGATACTTGTGGTAGGAAAGGAATTCCCATTTTTGAGGTGGCAGAAAAAGCTGGGAACCCAACAAAACATGTTCTTACTTATCCAGAATCTTCTTCCTCTTGGCTGGTGTGGCATTTTCTAGTTGGAGACTTGGCTGGTTTATAAACAAAACTGCCAGGCTGAAGTAAGAGTTCCACACCTGTGACACAGGAAGGAAGTTGCAAGACATTACACTCCAAGAAGTAAGTTTTAAAGAGGTGAAGGAAGACATATGCCCCCTATATATGTAGAATCAGACTGTTCTTTTTTGTAATCAAGACATAACTTAGTATCTTTGTTAACTATTGAGATACTAAACCATTGGTTTCCTTCAGAGTTTATTTAAAACCTGTTAGGAACTAAAATTAAAAACCCCAAGAAAGTAATGCCACTAGGCTTTCCCCTTAGCACCAGAGTTCAAAAATGAATAAACTTGGTGACTTAAGTTTTTTGAATTATTTTTTTTCTGTAGGCTAAACAGATTTCCTCCCTCAAAAATCTTCAAAGATTACACTATATCATGAATGACAGCCCTGTAATTTACTCAGTTTTCCCAAAGAGATGAGGCTTTGGCCATCACGCTGTGTGTACATGTGCCTAGGTACATGTCTGGCAGCTTTTCCTTAGTAACACTGAACTTGCTCATGTTCAAATATATCAGACACGAGGAAAACACTCTAAGACATCTCTGGGAAAGGAAAATCATGAATGCCCCAACCTCAGGAAAAGCATTGCCTGAGTTTACATTTTATTAGCCATGAAAGACAGCATCCTTCATTAACTCCACTGCTTATGAAGATACTTGTTTCTTTTATGAGGAGCTCAGGTGTCTTGATTTGATCTCACAGGGTATCTGTTCTACTTCCCCTCAATTCCACAGCAGATTCAAATTCCTGTCTTATGAGTTAGGTCATCTTCCTCACAGGTTCTCAAAAAAATGCTGCAAAGTTCATCAGCTAATGTAGAGAATACAGTTTTGTTCCTTTGTTATTGATAGCTAAAAAGATGTCATAACATTTTCTAAGTATTCTTACTTTAAAATCAAAGTCCGTTTCCGTGAAATTCTTATGCAGTGCAGAAGACAGGTACTGAACTGTTGTAACTATGATACTGCAGTCAAAAACAAAAACACAAAACAAAAAGAGAACATTTGAATCTGGAGAATAACATATTAAAGTGGTTTGTGGTGCTGATTTTACTATATGTACAGAGACAGGCATGTCACCATGCAGAAGTCACCTATCTTTCTAGGTTTTAATAAACAATTTGTACTAAGTGATACAAGATCAAGAATCTTTGTATTTATTGTAGCTTTTGGAATTTACACAGGAGCATTTAAAATCCTCTCTATTTTGCATGGCTGGGCTGTATTATCTCCAGTGAAGTGAAACAAACACATCTTAGTGAAAGACAATCAAGGCATGTAATAAATTCAGGAATTAATAAACACAGCATAGATAAGACAACAATAGTATCAAAAGAAACAGGACAACTCTGATTCGCATGCAAGCAATACTTCCAGGATGCTGCTAAACACATCTATCCATCTAAAGTTTTATAGCAAAAATATACCAAAGGGAACTAGGTAACCTACAGCAGATGGATGCAACTACTCTTTCAAGAGGACTTCTCTTTTCTTACGGAAGTTCATTTAATCTTTGCCCTTGAAATACTGAAATCCACTTCTCTCACTTTTTGTTAGCGCAGTGAACTTGCAGAGCGCACAGCTCAGCTGAGCAACCAGCCTTTAGAAACACTTCCATGGTGTCATCTTCTAATGGGAACCCCCTGGTGTTGGTTAGTCAGTAGTAACTCTATAGCTAGTTTATCTGAGAAAACTAGTAAGTAAATGATTCCAGCCACCCTGTGTTCACCACACTGCTGTCACTCTAAACAGCATAGCACTTAACTCATCATTGGCATGAAAATGAGATGAAATTAAGCATTAAAATGGTAGATGACAACTTAATTGAGAAATAAGTCTGTATGTAATGCACTTGGTGTCATTGGTAGGGTCTGCTCCTCCTTTTCTAAAATAGCTGAGTCCTCCTTCTAGGTAGGTTAAGGATTGATGTTTATGGGAAGAGACAGATGTTTAATGTAGTAATTTACTGAGAGAGGGAGTTGAGAGGCCTGCCCATTAACACCACTTGGTGTGGGTGGCTGTTCCATGCCATATGTTATGATAGCGGCTCTGCCATGCTTACCCTCAGTGCAGCTACTTCAGCTTCGGGTTTAAAGCTTTAACTCTTAGATACCTGTGCATATTGGCTGATTTTAAGAAACAGAATGAATACAGAAGTCCCAGTTTGGAGTGTTAATATAGCTGCAGGATGAGGAAGAGCCCTCCAGAATTCCTGTCTTGATCACCACATCTCAGTCTGGAGAAACGCAGTGCATCACAGTTTTTGACTGCCCAGCTGAGGAGAAAAAAATCTGATAAAGAATATCAATGGTTTATACCTGCTTCTCTACTTACTTGCTGGTGAGCAACCTCATCACCATCCAGTCTCGAGGGAAGACACTCATTTTCATCAGGTTCCGAAATACACAGAAAATCTTCAGGAGGAACTCCTATAACATAGGGGAAAAAAAAAATTTACGAAATTCCCCAGCAGCTGCAGATTAATCTATTTTCTTAATTATAAGACAGATGGTTAAGCTAAATATGCTCCACTTGAGCTTTGTGTTACTAAGTCACTCATCTGAATACATGGAAACAACATACATTGGTATATATAATGTATCTATTCATTTTGTATGCTTCTGATATGGACTAAACAAGCTGCAGCCTTCTTTTAAACCTGAACTTCTACAGTGGGATGAAAAACTTCCTTATGTACATAATTGCATATGACTTTTCATATTATCATCCAGAGTTCCAGGATCAATTTGCAGCTATTTTTAAATACACTGTAATCATAATTTATTTATGCATTCATTTAATTAATGTATCTGTCCAAATTTCTTTGCGCTTATGTAATACATTTGACGAAAACCCACACACCCAGGCCCAGGAAAACTCCTACGTACACTTTTAAAAATAGTAACAGAAAAACCCTTTTCTGACAAGATGTAGCAGGAAAGTTCTCTTAAACACATTCAGCTGAATATCTGCTTTCCACCAAAACCCCCAAAACCCAAACCTGAAGACATTTCCATTTTGTGACTACTTGCAGCTCTACGTCTACAAAGAGCAACAGCGAGGATAAAACACGCCAAGCTGTTGGCCTTGCAAACAATAATTTCACGGTTTTCTTTTTCTTCTACTCAAAATCAATATGGCAGCACAAGGTTTCTTCAAAACTGTCCTACTGTTAAGCAGAGACAGGAGACTAATATCTTGGTGTAACTGAGCTAAGAGTAAAGCATCACAAGCTCCTTGACTTTGGGCCTCATTTTGCCCTAGATGTAACAGTGGTGAGTAAACAGAATGCCTTTTCATCCAAGTAAAAGTACTGGAAACACTACTACAGCAATTTTTTAAGGAAAAAAAAATAAAAATTTATTAGGTCAACTGATAGATGGAAAAAAAGTTGGGTATAAAAACTTCAGCCTCTGTGACACTCCTGGAATGTATCCTTAGATTATCAGAGATACAACAATGTTCGTTCTTATGAGTGTATAGACTAATTTCAGTTCAATGAAAAACCTTTAAAGTGGTCTGACACAAGAGCTACAGTTCAGATAGTTTTAAAAAATATCTATTATAAATTAATATGAATTCATTTACAAAATAATTTTCCTATGAGCAATTCAAAAGTTACCTGAAAGGCAGTAAACTCAGAGAGCTATCAACCCGAGATACATTGAACCCTGAAACGTAAAGGTCAGAAATACACCATCCCATATTTATCTCCCTGATTTATTCAGCCTCTATGCATGTGAAGCATTCAGAAGCTAAAAGCCTAAAAAAAAGAAGAGAGGACTTCCACTGTTCCTCCATTTCATTTAAGGCAATGTACACTCCTTCCACATTACTTTCTTCTTATTGAGTGCCACACTAATTAAAATCATTTTATATAAAATGTTGTGTATATTTTTGAAATTATTCTGCCTTTTAAATAGGTTTTTTGTCAGAGATAATCATCTTTCTGATAAAGTTGAGGTAGAAAGTATGTTGTCTTTTGAGACGTGCCATTTCAAAATGTCAGTGGCAAAAAAGCCATCACAGAGGTCTGTACCCCCCACCAGCCCCTTCTGTCCGTAAAGAGCCACAGTTGAAGTTAATGTTCACAAATTTGGGAAGCACACAGCAAGTGAAGTGGTAAGGTTACTGCTTTCCCAGAAAAGATTTCATCTGCTAGAGACATCTGTATGCCCCAAAAGGCCTGAAATTCTCTTTTGGCACAAAATCAAAACACTTTATAAGTAAGCTCTGATGCGTACTGAATGTCTAGTACAATGCTATAGAAAAACTGACTTTACATTCACAGGATTATAAAAACCACCTTATTCCTCTGACTATGTTATACATGCTACAGTTACGATAACCTTTTATGTCTAAGAACATCTATTTTGGGACTTTATTTGCTGTTACAAAGATAATTCAGTGCCCTGTGGCCTTGAATGTTTCTTTAACACACCACCCATTATTATAAAAGTGAAAGGAAGGTCCATGAATAGAGTGCCAGCGAAGGGGAATGATGAGCAAGCAGGTCAAGTAATGCCGGTGGGATTCCCCTCTCCTCTCCCATTCCGAGTGAATCACCCTACAAACATGATGCTCTGTTGTACCTTCAGTTCATCCTTGCTTTGGAAGTTGTCCAGTAAGTGCTGGAAATGAGTGTCTGACATCTGACGAAGCAAAGATAAAAGGCAGGAGACATACTCTCCCTGTTGACCAAATGAGAAGCTATTTCATTCAGGCAATCATAAATTTCATACATGTAAAACTCAATCTGGGGTAAGGTATAAAGGGAGGGGTCTGAAATGGCCCCAATGCCTATGAGAGGAAAGCTGACATGCACAGAGATTAAAAATACTGCATGTTAACAGTTCTTGAATTACTGTTAATCCACAGGAATACAGCTCTTAGAGGCTCCTCCACCTTAGATGCCAGTTTTAAAGGTCTTCTAACCAATGTTGTAGTCCAAGCAAAATTAATTTAAAATGTTTATTTAATAGACATTTGTGAATTACCCTCCAAGCATGCAGTTTTTTGATAACCACTTTTTTTCAGTTACTTAATATACTATGTCCATCAAAGGTATGACTGCAGCTCACACAGACATACCAGGAATTATTTAAACTAATTGGCTCAAATACTTGAAACAGTAGCGATGACAGCAGGGGATCAGTATGGGCTACAAAAGGTGTCTGGAATCTTGTTAATACTTGGCTGATTAGTGCTCACCAAGTTCTGTGTGTCATAGCTACAATGCTAACAGTATTCCAGTAGGATGTTGGGAATATACTTTGGGTAAGCCTACATGAGCTAGTTACATTTCTGGCCTGTGAAGCAGATACACCCTAACCAGTTACCACAGTATCCCAAAGTGTTTTCCAAAGATGAGCTCCCCCATTTTACATATCTGAAAGCAAAGCACAGACAAGTTAAGCGATCTGTTGAAGGTAACAAGCAAGGCAGTGCCAAGAACATAAGGACTATGTCTTTTGACTGCCAGTCCCTTGCACAACACTCTGTGACAATGAGCAATTAATGTGGAAAATACATAAACTGCTTTCTAAGAAGTATCTTGGAAGATTCCACATATCAATGTGCTGTGAAATATACATTCAGGAATAAATGCAGCAGAGGGATTTTATACTTTGGGACTGTCCATCCCATTTTACTTTTTTTTTCTAATTGCCTCAAGCATCTACCCAGAAGATTTGACATAAGTTGTTCCACTAAACTTTACAGGGCTGAACTTCACTAGGAAGAATGCCGTGATCTTATGCGTGAGGTGGCACGTGATAAGTAACAGTAAATCAAATGGTATGAATAAAAGGAAATTGAGATGTTACTGGATGTTTGCAAGCTAGTGCCTTTCTTGTTTTGTATCAAAGAAAACGTCTGAAAACTACTAAATGCCTTTCTCTTTATCAGGATTCTACCATTTGTTACTTTATCTAAGCTAACATGGAAAGATCCAACTTCTTCTCCTGTGTGAGTAGTGTACCTTAGCATACATCTGCCCCAACAATACAACTGAGGTTTCAGCCATTTGATAAAAAAATCAAGTCTAAAAAAAGGGATGTTCTGAACAGCTTAACATCATACACTGTGCAAAAGCTGCGTTGAAGACTCTGACAAGCAAAACCAGACTAAATAGACTAGAACAGAAAAAGGCAACAAATCCAGAAAAGAAAACCACTGAGCAGCAAAATGACATCTTCTCCTCTTCCATTGCATGTGAAAAAATTTCTCTGCCTAGGCTTATACTGGCAGTCTGAACAAAGTGGGGGCTTTTCCCTCTTCTCTCACTGAGCTTGACAGCTCACTGCACTTGGGATCTCTTAACTTCTTCTTCAAAAGTATGTTTTGTTTCATTTGCATGAAATAATCAGTGAACCTAGACAGAAGCTCTCCAGGGTTACAGAAAGGGCCTTGTCCACTGAACATTGTGGTATTCTCAGTCTTAGGAATTCAAGCCTGATACTCACATAGGCCTTGGTAATCCCTGTTTAGGGATGAAGCCCCAAGGCAACACATGCCTCAAGTTCTAAACAACAATTCCCAATCACTGCTGTGAAGACAAACAAGAAAATGACCTGGAAATCCACAAAAGCTTCCTGAGCTCCACTGCTTCCTGCAGACCTCACTACTGCACAGGGGAAGGAGTGGATTTGTGGCTTATTAAGGGAAAGAGACAAAGCCCTGGGCATTCATGCAGCAGAGATGATAATGAGGTGCTGGTGTTGGTGAGGGACTGAACCAAGGTTAGAGGAGCAGGAAATAGAAACTGATTGTTAGTTACTAACAGTGATTTCTGCTGTGCACTGCGGGCAACGCTGCCCTCTTACCGCCTCCTGAGACTGCGATTTACTCATGATTGTAAGCAGAGTTTGTAAAAGCACATCCAGGAGGCTCTCCACCATCATCTCAACCTCCTCCACGACATCTCCCTCCTACAGTAAGTGGTGAGCAAACAGACAGTTAGAAACTGGAGAGAACAGAATGGGCAAAGACCATTCTGCTGAGTCAGCCATACCACAAACTCATTTTGATAAGAGAGCTCCTTAACAGGGGGTCAAAGAAGTACAATCAAGTTCCTCACTGGTACCAGATACTGTTGTGATGTCAGTGTGTGTGTGTGTTACCTTGTCAGTCTTCGATGGAAACATTCAGGGTCACAGCCATAAAGGTAAATCTATAATCAAAGGTCTGCATACACTCTAGAACACAACAGGATCAAATTATGTCCAGGAACCTTTATGCCATGGCAGTATCGTTTCAGCTTATTACCATGGTGCCTTTCATCTCATTCCTTTCACACAAACCCGTAACTTGTAATTGGAAATACACATTGGTACGAATTATATTTAGCACCATGAACTTCCTTCTTTAGAGTCAGGTGGGGAAACTTCACCACCCTCTGTTTTTGAGCGCTGCTTTAAATGATCAAGTTACCATTTGAGACCAGAGTATTATGATCATCAAAGCTGGGTGTTTAAACTCAGCAGCAATTTTCAGAAGTGTGATTTCATTGATTGGATAATTTTAGAGTATTATCTTAAGATGAATTACAAAGTGCTAGTTACTGTCTCTTGCAGAACTACAAGTCCTAGAGCTGTGTAGAGCGTTCAGACTCCACTGATATCTAACTTCTGGGCTTGGATGAAGAAAATTAAACAGTGTCAAACCTGGTAAATGCATATGCTTTTTTCCCCTCCTACCAGCAAGAACACTGTGTAATCAGAATGCTCTGAGTCACATACAAAAGCAGACCCTCATTTCAGATGTTCTCCTGCTGACAGAAAGTTAGCAGAATTTTGTTTTTAAAAGGATCTTTGAAAAACATTTATTAACCTATAAAAATCCTCAGCCTTTGCTTTACTAAATAAGTGGTGCAATTAAAAAAATAAAATAATCAAGCAGCAGATTTACCAAAGAGCTGGTCTTGATTATAGAAAAGATACTACTAAGGATCCCAGAGCAGATAAGTAGCTCCTTCTGCTGTCGTAGGTGAAGATGAATGTGGTGAAGAACTACAGGCAGCAGGATGCGCCGGGACTCTGAAAGAAGGAAAATCAGATCACAGTTCTTCCAAAGAAAATTAAATTTCAATCATCCCAATCAGCAGCCTTTCGGTATCCAAACTAGCCTACTGATACATAGCACCTTCCAATAACTGGTAAAACTTCTATTGTACAAACTGTACAACAGGATAGTACACTACACTTGTAAGAAGTGTATCTAATGAATGAACAGTGCAACAAGTTTTAAAAGTTCATAAATGCATGATGTTGTCACTAGTGGTTCAGCTTGGAAACAATAGTTGTGAACTGATATTTTCTCATGGTGATTTCTTTTGTACAGGCAATTCCTCACTTTGTGTTTGCTTTCCAGCTTTACTGTCACAGCTGATAGAGCTTCTCCATTGTACTCCTTGTGGAAACTGGCTAATTCTTAAAGAAGAGAGAGCAGGTAGCAGCTGCAGAAAACAGTAGCCAAAACAGGGGGGGAAAAAAAAAAGGGGGGGGGGGAGAAGGGGCAAGAAGTCAGCAGTTTGATAGGAGGGATAGACGGAAAATAAGTCATTGCCATATGGGAGGCAAGAAAAAGAGAATGTGTCTTCCTTTAATGGCAAGACCTGAAGAGTAGGCAAAAGTTAACTTTGGAAACCTGCCCATTAACCTCCATTTCTCCTTTACTATGACACTGGCAACCAGTGATGCTTTGAACTGCTGCATGGCACCATGACAACTCACGACAGCACCAAAAACCGGAAAGACAAATACATTTTATCAGTAAGTTCAAAACACTGTAATTAGATGAAATTCACTGCCTGTTTCAATGAGTACCTTAGGACTAATGAATCATTCTCTACACTCATATTTTTTGAGATGAATTTAAAATTTAAGAAAAAAATAATGTTTATAAACAATTATGATGCATGGTTTAAACATGATTATGTGTTATTATTCTCACCTTGCACTGAGTAATTTGAGTTCACTAACTTAAGATCCTTACTACAGGGAAGATAAGACAAATGCTGCTTTTTATCATCCACTATTACCTTCGTAACATCTTTCATTCAGACTCTTATGTATGAAATAAATTCACCATCTTCAACTCTTCTTCATTCAATGATTCCTTAAAAAATTACTAGTATGTTGAGCTAAAGAAATATTGAAGTTGCAATGTGAAGATTAAACACACTTTAAAAGACTGTGGTGGGTTTCTCACATAACTTCATCTCCCTCTCAGACAACGAGCTTGCTGGAAAGGAGGTTATTTCCTACCCATGACAACAATAGATAGCAATACCAATACCAAGTGAGATTTGACATTTTTAGTAACTGACTTGATTTGTTAATGTACATATTTTTATGAACCTCCAGTAACTACAATTTATTCATGATGGATTTATAAACATTTTCTGTCATGAGGAAACCATTACAAAGTACCCACAGTGAATGCATGTAATGATGATGCCGCCAAGATAAATAATTACCAATATTGGCATTCAGCAATGAATTGTTTGCAAAAAAGTAACTGCAAAACAACTGTAACATGTTCCTACTCTTAGCAGTAAGACTTAGCCTCAGACACAGCCATCTTACCTGAGAAAGAGAACAAGCGGCTGTCTACAGTGCGTGCAATAGACTGTAGCTTAACAACATCCATGGATTGCCCAATGTGTACTGTACTGGGCATGCTGCCCAGAGTGCCCCTTACAAACTCTGCTACTTCCTGCACAGTGAACATCTGCAGCAGCTCATCAAAGATAGCGGGGAAGGAGTTCAGCAAAGCAGCCTGAAAAAGTAAATGAAGAAACTGAGAATTTTCAATTCTGTAACTGCAGTTAAACACAGTGAAATAGAAACAACAGTAGAAATGAATTAAGGGTCTGCAAAAAGCTACTAAATAGTTCACTATGGCTGGTGCTGACAATCTGCAATACCTGAAGTTCACTATGAGCAAATCACAGGAAGCATATAAAAGTCAGGCTCTGCTGCAATAGTCTTCTGATAAGCTGAGCACATACATACTGTAAAGCTTCAAAAGGCTGTATTTTAGGGCACAGCTTATAAAACAGACAAAAATGAGGTACCAGAGAATAGAAAAAAAAGTCCATTTTTATTTCCTTTTTTCAATAAATTCAAAACCTGCTTCTGATTAGAGTTCCATACCAATTTTTTTATACTGAGCAACTACCTAAGACAGTTAAAACTCTTCAGAAAATATTCTGAAGAAGAGAACATGTTGACAGACCCTTAACCATAGCAACACTGGCAGGTGACGTTACGTATTTCTGCAGCAGGGTGGGGTGCGATTTCACGTGGAAGAGGCATCACATCATGCAAGTAAGTGCACGTGATTCTTGCAGTAATGGATATTCCAGTATGCTGGAGCTATCCTTGAAGGTGTTTCTTAAAGTGCAGAAATAGTATCAGCACAACAACAACAAAAAAAACCCAACAAAACAAACACCACAAAACCAAAAAAATTCTTCCTTTCTGAATTTCCACACTTTTTCAATCAATTTCTTCATAATCCTAGAGAATTCCATGCATCACCTGATTCTCAGGTTCCACAGACTTGGTGTCACACCTAACCCTCTAATCTTTTAAAACTCTTTCTTCCGCTACATCCTACCCAAGGCCCGTACCGGTTTCCTGCTTATAACTACATAAATTCCTAGGTGGTTGATTTCTGGAACTGCTGCACAGCCTGGTTTTGACCTGGCTGCCTTACTCCCATCCACCCCAACCACAGCTGCCCCTGTTGCACACCACAATTCTTGCTGTCTCCACCTCGCTCGCCTGAAGCTCTCCACACAAACCACACTGGTTTCCTGTAGAAGTTCAGATTTACCAAACTTCATTGCAGATCTCTGTTCAGCTTTGCCCTTCCAGAGTCTCACCAGCTATTGGCATTTTCTCCTATTTTGCAAGTTCTCCTTTCCCTCACAGATTTTTGTTTTCTCATTGCATAAACACTTCTGTACCCTCCCCATTCCGTCTGTAACTCTTGGCATGCCTCTCCTCATCCCATATAATATACTTCGCCAAGCCTTTTCTCAAAGTACCTTTTCCTTCAAACAACAGTGATATCTCTTTAACCGTCTTTGAGCAAAGTCTAAGTTGTAAAAATAACTAACACTGTAGAGCCCAGTAAATTATTCTGAATATAAGTTTACCTCTTTCTTCTTCGCGCTCGTTATCTCTCTCAACATCTTGTCTTGTAACAATCAATTCAGATTACACAAAACCCCACATAGCCTCCTGGGTGTTGTCACCTATTTGTTGCTACATACGTAAAATGTACTAACAAAATAAACAAATATGAATCATTTACATAGCTCATGGTACTCTTGGAAGGCTATAACAGTGGCAAATCCCATCATCATCTTTGTCTTTGGGATAATACAAGTGAAATCACAATACAGGCCAAACAAATCCTTACAGGAGTTTTCCTGAGCTTATTTTCTAACTGTTACTATAAAGCAGAAGGATTTCTGTGGTGATTTAGGGTACCCAGTAGCAATCTAAGAGTATGCACGGGATCTCTTCAGGAAGCTTCGGATCTGTCTTGAGGTATACCTACATTGTTTCATCAGTTCCTTGAAGGGCCCTTTTTTTGTATAACACCCTAAAATATGTAGGAACATTACTCATGTCAAAATAATTGCCTGGAAGGAAGGACATAATCAGTTTTAATCTCACTGCTGGAAAGAACTATATTGAGATATCTCTAATGCCCTGGATAAGAGGACAAGTGAGAAGAAAATTACGTTTTCTAGGATATTTTCTGTAGATATTTAACAGTTGTCCAGATTTCCAGAACTAGTACATAATCTCCTTGTCTCACTTGAACAATTTGACCTATATCATCTTGTATTCGCCCCTGGTACTGTCTCTTCACTGTGTGGATGTCATAAAGTTGTTCCATTAATTACTGAAATATACCACATTTTCTGTTTTTAAAGTATCAGCCATTTAAAACATTAAATTCCAGTTTATATGCAGGAAAAGATGGGGTTTAGGATAGGGAAAAGGGATTAATTGGGAACATCCATGATGAAATACTTGTGCAGTTCTGGGGATCATTACTTACAGAATGAAAAGACGGCCTTGAAGTACCACCACATTTTTGTGGGGCACATGTCCCAGCTCCGCTTGCCTGCCCTCCAGGCTGAGAGGCCTATGGGGCAATTGGGATCAAGGGGCAACATAGTGGCAAGGGGGAAACAAAAAGTAAACTTTTCAAAGATTAAACAAGGACAGGCTTTACAAATTACAAAAGTCCAAAGTAAGAAATACCGTAGTGAAAGGAAAAAAACCACAACAAACCAAAGATGAAAAGAAAAAGGGAAAATAACCCCATCCTCAAATCTCATCTCCCTGTGTATCTGTGATCAATACAACTGACAAACAAACACAGCACCCTGAACAACCTGCATTCTTAAGATGCCGTTTCCACTCACTGTCACTTGGTCTGCCATACTCTGTGCACTGATTTCTCATGTTCCTGGCTCATCTTATTATACCCCCTAATGGGTGATTAAATAAAAGATTACAGCAGATGTTCTCAAAATCTTTCAGAGCAACTTCTTAAGAAGAGATCACATTGGTGGCAGCTTCCCTAACCAGTGGACTCTCTCTATTTTGGGCAACATTCACAGCAACTGCTTCTTTGGCAAACTACAGCAGGTGTTTGAAACATCTGTAAATAGTAAATTAGTGATTACAAATCACCTTCATATTACTGGGAAGTTCTAGGTGGTCCATTTTGACATTCTCTGAGCTGAGGCATGAACAACACATTTGACATTACTATGGAAAACTTTTACACACAGAAGAATGTAATTTAATACAGAGGTCTTTAAAATACGAACCAAAACTTGGCAGCATCCTTACTCACTTTTAGTAGTATCTTAAGCCCACATGAAGTCTTCATGAAATCATCCAGGCCATATTCAAAATAACGTACTAAATGTGAGTGTGGGTATCGCAGTATGCTTGTGGTCAGGCTGTATACAACTCTGACTGCCATTTTAGATTATGCGGGAGTTAAATTGTATCTGACTGTGAGTACATCAACTGAACTTCTTTAAGCATTGGCTTGAGCTACTAGAACAAAGCATTTAAAACTTCTTGAAGCCAACCATAATGCACACTAATGAGACTTGAAAATGCAATTTAGTTTGTGAAGAACACAAATAGTATTCTCACGCAACAAAACACTTTCCTCTTGAGAGTCCACAGTTGAGCTCATCTGTATCTGTGAAGTGCTGCAAAGCTACTGTCTGGTCTACCAGGGCTCTTTTCCAGTATCATCAGCTTGTTAGAGGGGGAAAACTCTACTAACCAGCATTTAATCATCACGTGCCCATGTATGCCACCTGTGTAGAAAAGAGCTGCCTTTTGGTTTGCCAGTTGAAGTGTAGAAAATAGCAAACCTGTGTGAAGATGAGAGTCTCAGAGCTCCTGCTGTCCAAGCTGAGCACAAATCTGATGGACTGGAAAAGCTCCTGGATGCTGGAACGGAACTGCTCCTCCTCCATTCCACAAGTAGCTCTGGAGTAAAGGATCCGAGATTGGACAATGAACTTGAAAAGATATTCCAAGGCCTTAAGGAGCAGGAGAGGAAGGAGATTAAGACAGAGAAAAAGAGAGAGAGAAAAATAAAGGAGCTTTAAAGAGAACAAGAAAGACTGTGGGTGCATAATAACTAAATTCTTCAGCTTTAGAAAGGAGAGGGGAAAAACCAGGTTTTGTAAGTTACATAATACAGTTAAGGAAGAGCTACTGATAGGCAATGACCTTTGTTACTAGTATGTACCACTAACAAAGATACATGCATTTAAGTCAGATAGACAAATTTGAGTTACTTAATTTGAAGAAAAGAGACTTCTAGTTTTCTCATGACTTGACAAAACGACTGTGTCTGAAGAAGCTATTCTCCCGTTTTCACTCAAATTTTACTTTTAAGTACTTGAGTTAGCTATTCTAGGTTAAGGTAAATAGACTGTCAGTGGAACAGAAGAGGGGCTACCTGGAAAAAAGAGAACCTGCTTTTCAACGTGAATACAGCAGCTAAGTTCACCTTTATTTCTGGCAGCTACATATACAAACAGAAATAAATGGAGATGCAGAAACAGAAGATGACAAGAGCAGCATGTGAAGCCCTGTGGCAGCCTGGAACAGTAGGATGCAGCAGTGGGTATCTTTTTACTTTGAGCTGTGATAAGTTAAACTGACTGTCTTTTACTGCCACACGTGAAATTTGGAGAGCACCCAGGAGAGGGAGAATAACTTGCACAGAAGTTGCCATTTAAACCACTACACAACATGTGATAGTTGCTGCAGTCCTGAAGGACTGGAAAATTGCATCTTTTTGTAGTAGATTGATAATTTGCGCTATGAAATGTCTAGGTTAAGTCTGAATTTGCAACCTAAACATTTTTAAATAAAAATTTTCTAAACAGCATTATTCTGAACTCCATTTATTTGGCAGCAGTGTCAATGAAGACAAATACATCATTCTATGAAGCCTGTAAGAAGTTTACTAATATATGACAGGTTTTCACAGACACTAATAAAGCAGGGTAATATTCCCCACACCAACAAGGCCTTTTTGATCATTTGGTGTACACAACTGTCAACACTATACCAAATATCAGCAACATTTAGACTTCATTCCTTCTCTTAGTGCTTAACATGATACACCATTAAAGTGGGGTTAAGGGAAGACAGGGTGTGTAGTTTGAGGTTATCTTCAAAATTCAGCAGAGGAAACAAACAGGCTGGAGATTTAGTAATCATTCTCTGTACTCATACAAGCTGTTTTACAGATTTGGTAAAGACAGCTATAATCCTAACCTGAAAGCTTGTAATAGGTGTTTTGCAATGTATCAGAGGAAATTCTATAACTAATTCTTTCTAGCAAGTAAAATATCAGGCTTCCAGAGACAGGCTTCCACAGTCCCAGCACAGACAACCTGAACTGGTGTCTAGAAGGAACCCACAAAGGCAGCTAACTGAGGAGTTCAGTGTGTTTGCAGACACTGGGCTGACATGGTAAAGTCACGAACCAGGACTTGTGTTGCACAAAGCAGTACTTGGACTAACTCTCACTACTTACAAAATCACATTATTCTATTATGTTTGGCATGATAGAGAAAAAATTAGTATCAAACTTAAGGAAGTTCCTTGAAACGCCATTTGTGTGCACGTTCCCACAATAGGCGAGCACACACCACTCACCTTTAACCAGCAACCTAAAGACTCAGGCTACATCATATGCAAAACTTATACAGACAAAGAGCATCGTAACTTTATTTCTTCTCAAACAAAAAATCCCTAAATTCCACCAGCAGTGCTCCAGGAGAGACAGGGAGTAAGAAACGTGCATATAGATAATGCATCTCAAAGAACTTCCACTTGCTAATGAGTAACCTTCCTTTCCTCTCTGAGTGACTGTTCATATGCATGTTCACTCTGTGAACACAGGAACAGTGCATCTCAACCTGCACAGATTACCTGGTGCTTGGCTGCAACATCACAGGAGAATTAAAACGAGAAGACCACTATGACAAAAGCAGCATCAGCTGGAAGATTCTGTGATAACACAGATAAAAAGTAGATAAATTTCTGTGGTTATTTTGCAGGTCTAATGGATAAAGATACTCATCAGAGTCTAGTGTCACTTGAGCCTTCAGGGATTACGTTCAGACAACGTTTGATGGTTAAATCCACTGACAATCCTGGGGAGAGTACAGCTGCTTATCTGGACTCATCTGCTGCAGAGATGAAGATTCTGTTCAATTGAAACAAAAGGCAAATCATACCTGATATTCAGAGTATGAACAGATGACTCAACCTTGTACAGAGCTGCTTTAAGTGCAGATTAAATTCCTAACTCAAGAAACCCCAAGATTACTTTAGGAAAGAATCTGAAGTATGTAGAATGGGTAACTTTATCCTAAGCACAGTGTATGTAAAGAGGATCAGCTCAGAAGGTCTGAATCTCTTTCACTGTCCTAACCAAAGTGAGTGCCATTTTCCAGTTTCTGAGTATCCACTTCACCATTCAACAGCAGATAGCAAAGTTCTTCCTGCTACTGTTAATGTGTTTTTCTCAGAGAACAGGACACTTGCTCCAACTAAATGAAGCACCTGCTATGTGGTTTGAAGAAAAAAGGTGCAAAGGTTAAAGTGAAGGTACTAATTTGAGTCTTGTGAGAGCAGATAAAAGACCTAGGGCAAAGTTCAAGGCATCAGCAAGAAAAGAAGGAGCAAGTAGCAGACAGGCTGACCAGAGTGGAACAATTATAATTGCATCAGCGATTTTCTGGTATTCTTGGAAGAAGCAAAAGTGTAGAAAATGTAAATCACCAAATAAAGTAATTATTTCTGAATGAGGTAATCAGTAAGTCCAGAGATGGACTGGTCTCAAAAGCAACAGTCTGACATTTCCTTTTTAAATTAAAGGTGAAGAAAACAATTTGGAGTAGGTCCCTGGTCTCAAAAGGCTGGCTGAGAATTAATTCCAAACCTCTCATTCACTAGCTCCCTGGCTGGCAGGGCTCAGAATGTATGTCCAGGGTTTTGAAGAAACCAGTTGAGAAGACTGCCCCTTTCCATGTCACTGGTTCATACAAAGCCCACAGCAATGGTATGCAGTACTGCAAAGTCTCTAAAAACAGTTTGATCCATGTTCTGTGTGGCTCAGCTCCAGAACACTAGTATGCAGGTGTGACTTGCTTTCACAGTGGGTTCCTAAATTTGGGAAAAATAACAACTGTGATTCTACTACTGGAAGACAACTGAAGCTGAAAGGGCATCTCCCAGAGACACTTCCCAAGTTTTGCTATGACTAGTAGGAAAAGTAACACTGTCTCTGAAGCCACACATGGACACTTTCTTACAGCACTCTCCAGGGAGGCATGGGCAGCTGTATCTGGAAGTAGCTTAAGTGGAGCTTGTTACAGGAACATGATGCTGTGTTCTAGCACAGTCAGAGACATCCTTTTGGTTATATTTTCTCCAGGTTCCACAGAATTTTTTTTGAGAATTAAAAGCAGTCTTGAGGGAGGAAAGTAACTTCAGAAAGAGTCCAGAGCACCACTTGCTAACGACAAGGTCAAAAATTTAAATACTATGAGACATCTGCATATCCATTATGAATGTACATGGACACTCAAGAGCCAAAACACGGCGCAGAGATATTGTAACACCTGCTTTAGGGTACTATGTTCAGCAGTTAATTCAGGGGAGAAGGGATAGAGAGCTATTCCACTTTCTCAGTTGAAGAACTGCTAATGCAAGGAATGTAGTGAAGACATCCAAGACCACAGAAAATCCCAACAGTAGAATATGGCACTAGCAATAACAGATTAGCAGGGATAATGGTTTTGGTACAGACTTGCTCCAAATGTGGAAATCACTTTCCTATAATGAAAGAAGATAAAGACCTTAATTTGGGCCTCCAAGATGCACCTGCAATGGCAGCTCTCTGAAGAAGACGTGACAGCAGTGCCAGTGGTAAAGGACTCACTGTTAGGGCTGCAGAAACTCTGGTGGTAATTATAATTCCTGTGCTTAAAAAGGCTTGGGCTGTCAGGTCTTCAAACTGACCTCACTCAGAGAGGGAACAGCTAGTTTCTAGGCTAGCATGTGAGACTCCCAGTAAGCAACGAGCTGCTTTGGAATCTTTGAAAGAATGTACCTTATTCACAAACAGTATGTTGAAGAACCAAGATTCTGAAAGACTTTCCAGCATTCATATTTTTAGTATTTCTGAAGACTACCACTATGAGGTTCAAAAAAACGCAGATCACATAGGGACAACATCATACATCTCTATTTGTTGCACTGCATACAGCACTAATGAGTGGTTTGAAAGGGAAAAAAGCCTTTTGGAAGTCATTCCAGCTGGAGATCTTCCTCTCATCTCATATTTTTAATATGCTTCTTTGCAATTAAAAAAAAAATAAAAAAGGATAAGATTGTAAACAAAAAAAATTAAGAAAGTTGATGATTTCTTGAAAAGACATCTTTGCCCCATTTTTACCACTCCCTATGAATCTGTGGTTGACAAGTATTACAAAGAAGTTTCTAAGTAAACTAAATACTTACATAAGACAAAGTAAGCCCTGGTATAATGCCCTTTTAAGTAGCAGGGTATGATTGTAACATGAGATCTTGAAAGCTGATTGATGGCGGTGGTGCTGTACCATTCAAATAGAACAAGGAGTCTCAAAAAAAGAAAATTGCTTCCTCAAAAATGCTGACTAAATTAGACTAAAGAAGGCAAAACAAAGAACAAAAATATCGTAAGAAAGAGAAAGCCATAATAAAGTCTGAAACACATGCCAAGACAAGAGCATAAATACAGGGGACAACCTCTGACTTTCCCAAATGGGTGCCAGAAATTAAGGAAGTACTATATGTATGCGTGTGCTTCACCTCTGAGATGCTTCACCTATTTGTACTGACATGAAAAAGTGAGCAAAAGTGCTAATCTGTTGTGCTACTAGTTTAAAGTGCCCAGGCTCGAATGTTTGGACATAAGACTGCTCAGAGTACGAAGGTACAGATGGACATCCACTCAAAGAAATACTATTTCCTGCAAATTTTGGAATCTTGTATTTATCTACTTGACACACTACCTCTCTGGTTTACAACTGCACACAGTAAAGCTAATACTTTATTTATTCTCTGATTTCTCTGTAATATCACCATAACTACTCCCTTTGTTTCACACACCATTAGAAAGCTGTGCCTTAGTGAGAACATACTCTCATCACAGAGCTGTAATGAGGTGCTCTGCAATGAGAGTTGTTAGAATTTCCATCCAGTTAAAGGCTCATTTAGCTTCTTAAAATACTCCAGAACTTCAGCTCGTAATACAAGGAAGCTGTGTCACAGTCAGACATGAAAAGTGTATCTTTGAGCCACAGCACTTGTGGCTAATACATTTAAAATAACTGCTTCTTGAAGTGCAAGGCATAGACAATGTATAATAAATGGCCAGTGCATATATACTCCATATGAGTCCCACTTAAGTTCTCCATAGGGCTTCAAAAGGACTTAAGGAGACATAATTCTTCCTTTTTTTTCTGCACTAGAGTGAATCTCCCCCCCAAAATTAAAATTTTGGTGAAATATTAGAAGAAATAAATACATTTCAGTTAAACCAGTAAGAAGTCAGTGCCAGACTACTCTCGATTTTATTTACAGCTTCCTCAGGCCTTTTATAGTCTCAGCTGGAACAGAAACGCCAATACTTCTGCTGAATACATACCCTCATTGCTTCCTGGATGTGGTCCTGGCGAACAAGCTCAGCTGAACGGTCCATGTACCACTTCAAACATCGGATCAGTTCTCTGAGTATAACAAACAAAGAAAAGAAGGGGAACCTTTAGTGTTTTTTAAAAATTAGTTGGGCAACAGACATCTTGGCTTTAGGAAGAAATCTTTAAAATAGTTTCATTTCACTTCATTTCAGTGGCCATAGCTACTGAATTTACATAATATACATGTCTATTTAAGTTTCAAAGCCAGAAAATAATTTCTACTCTGTAATTGACTTAGACCATGAGGAATACTAAGAGAACATCAAAAAGATGTTATTAAAGAGACAGCTTTGATAAACGTTCTAAGACCAAAGCACTTTTTTAAGTAAGAAATTCCAGATCTCCTCTAAGTAAAAAGTTTTTAGAAACTAAGATCACAAAGAAATTACACATATCTAGTTTCCTAAGTATACAATACCACTTGATTAACTTAAAAAATCATATTAAAAACACGTGTTAGTTCAGCTATCAGACTACCAAAAATGATTTGTCTGAAAGAGGTGATAATTAGTGTAACGTAAAACATCTTTTTACCCTCTCAAAACAACTATGCCTTCTAGTGTTTTATAGTATATACTACCTTCTACCTGCCATTAACAGAGTATTTTAAATATTTTTTTAATTACACTAAAATATGAATGGCTTAAAACAATCTAAACTCATTATAAGCTATTTTTAATAGTTTGTGGCAAAAGAAAGTATATGCTCAAATATACAATATAAATGGTCTAAAAGAAAGGAAAAAACAACACCCTGAATGGTAACTGCTACTGCTTTCAAAAATCTGTCTTATTTTCTGACGCAAAACTCAGAGTACTAGAAAATAAGGCAGAATCTTCAAAGTGAGAGAGAAAATTAAGTTTCCGATGTACTGAAATTATACATCTACTATAATCAAACAGAACATCATTGTACATGAATACCTGTCTACTTTGGAAGAGGAAATTACAGTTAGTTCTCTAAGCTTTCACACAAGCCTTATATCCTATCATGCTTAAGACAAGAAATGTAATATGCTCGTGGTAGCTTGTTAGTACAGACCAATAATGAGCTGTTGCTGAGTGACAGTGTCTGTTCAGTTAAAAAATAAGTAAGAAAGATCTGCCAGTTCAGAAAGGCAAGATAAATTCCAGTCTTCTCATTCTGAGCCACAGTTCACTAAGCAGATTTTCTCTAATGATGATGGAAAACTTTCATCTAAGTAGTCCTACTTCTGAGAACCAACGCAACCATGAAGGCTGTGATTCTGATAGCGACATCATTGAAAACCTTCCTGATACCATCTCTTGAAGTGATAGATAAACAATACCTACTTGTAAGCCAGTGCTCCTGCAAAGTGCTTCTGAATGTAAGTGTCCATCACAGGTCGAAAATGGAAATACTTGCTGTCACGTAGCAGATTTATGATGAATACCTGTGGGAGATGAAAAAGGTGAACCCATACTAAAGCAAATTGCACGTCGTTGCTAGGTTTCTATAAACAACTGACACAAGCTAAGGAACAACGAAATACATGAGTTTCTTTAAACAGCAGTTGTGTTATTAGATGTTATCACTTTCATGTCCTCAGATCTCTTGAGACTATCCTGCCCTCTTCACCCAAGATTACTACAGAAAACATAAGGCTGGATCCAGCTGAATATTTCATGGAAATGAAATAATAGCAACACGATAATAAGACACTTAAAACTCAGTGATCGTGAGTTAAAGAAAAGTAACAATTCAGCATCTTACCAAAGACTGAAAGACCAACAGACCATACTTTTCTGTGTTGTCATCCAAAACTACAAACAATGTGTCGAGAATATCTTGTAGGAACTAAAATGACATGAATAAATAAAGAATTTCAAATTCAATTGTATTCAAAAGGTTATTTCCCCCCTGCTATAATTATTTCATACATGTTGGTAGCATTGTGAAACACCTGCCAAGGACAAACCACTTCAGGTTCAGCCATATGATATGGCAGAATTTGCTTTTACTAAGAAAAATTTGTCTTTTTACAAGGAATATTTCCAAAGAAAAATGACAAAAAGAAAACAATATGTACTGCAAAACTGATTTGTAAATGTAACTGAATGTTCCTTTCACTGTAAGCTGACTAAAAGTGCTGTCTAGCAGTGGGGAACCAACTTACTTTCATTCTCATATCATTAGCGTACCAGATTCTGTTTGTCATTAAATTTCAGACTTGGAAGCACACTAACTGATGCTCCAAATTATGTTTAGCATTGAAAACTTTTGTTATCTGGCAGAAAGTAAAGCTTGTATAACAAGCATTAATTGGGTCAAGTTACATATTGCCAATTGTTTCTTTCATCCATCACGCTGCAGCTTACTGAATGCTGACAAGTCAGTGATTTTCCTTCCTGAAAGCACAGTCCTCAGAAAGGATGACTGTGAAGAATGCTGAAGATAAAGTCAACTACACATTCTCTCATGACTTTTTAATCTGTTCTAATTAAATTGTTGATGTGGAAAATAAGAAATAAAATATAACAACTTATGAAGTCTCTGAAAGGATAAAATTTCTTTTTTTTTTTTTCTGAATTACTGCATTCTGTTCTTCATATCTTAACACCAAATGTCAGCAGTTTTAGGGAGGAAATCAATTACTTCCCTTGAAATAATTTAATCCATATATTCTTATACTTTTCTCTATAAAATACAGATACTTGTACTGCCCTGCAAACAAAGTGTACAAAACATGATGTTCTTGAAGGATTGCAGTATAAACCAAGTATTGTTCTCTTCTGTTCCTGTGACAAAGTTATCATGAAGATTAACATTCAAGATGTGGCAACATTCAAATGAGTTACAGCAAAGTGGCTTTAATCATAAACTACTAATTAAGTGACAAGATTTCTCTTTGATTTCTTGTCTTTGGTTGTTTGCCATTACAAACTGTTTCCTTTTACTTCTAAATTTATAGAAATGAATTCTAGGAAGAGTTCTCAGCACACCTAAAATTATCAGAGGGATATCTGGAATGCACTCTTTTTTTGGTGCTGAGACCACAAATATTCAAAACACATTCTGAACTTCCTTCGACCTAAGAAAGTTTAGGTCACGCAAAGGATCGGCACACAGAGCAACAGTGGTTACGAAACGTGATGAAGTTATCAGATCAGAGGTAGGTTAGACACGGTAGAGAGCAACTGGTGCTCGAGGCAATGGCTCCACAGTGCAGGGACAGGAAAGTGGGTTTGCAGGGTACTTCACTGGCTGCTGTGCAAGACTTAACTTTTCAGATTTCATATTTCTCTCTCCTCTACACAGACGTTTTCAATGTATTTGCAAATCAGAAATCCAGATCTAACTCTACCAGCTGTTTGAGAAGGCCAGGTTTCTGAGACAGATCTCTTTTCTGCACTCTAGAAATGACCAATTGCACTTATACAAGGTCAGAGAATGTGCTCTGGACAATATTACTGGAAGAGCCAAGACTGCACAAAATACCAGATGTGTCTTCATCAGGCAGTGGTGTGGCCCAGCAGGAGTGGGCCTGCAGAGCAGAACCTCTGGTGCTGAGGACCTGATAGTCGCAGCACATGTGGGTAAGGGAATTTTACTAAGGACGAGCTCTATTTTGATCCCAAGGACTAACTACCCATTAATTTTTGGAGTGTATCTTTCTGTTCGGTTTCAGGTAAAAATAAAACTGAAATCGTACACTCTGAGAATTCACAGCATGAATCAAAAAGTACAGTAAGAGGAAAGATGCATAAGTGTGTTTTAGGTCTGAATTCACTTCCTATCACAGATACATCCAAAGACTGTTATTCCATGTGGTACCTTAACAATTTCCTCGCCACTGACATGTCTCAGTCTTCCTAGAATATCCATCACACGATCTGGGTAAGCTTTCCACTTCAGCAGGGCAAGCAAATCCACTGCAGAACAGTGAGAGAAAGAGCTAGAATCCACATGCAGAGAGAAGAATGGCAATCCTAGAACCACCACAGTTCATTACACATTACACTTCTGCTCTTGTTGCAGTTCATGCTTCTCAGAAAAAAAAAAAAATAAAATGAAGGAAAACAAGAAGGAAAATACAGAATAACTCCAATACTACTATCAAAGAAATGAGTGAAGGAATGGTAAAGTACTGTAACAAGCACCAAGACCTGCATTTTTCCCTATGTGACTTGACACCTCACTGTGGATAACCTACTTTTACCTTCCCATTCTTCAGGGACATGGCCATAACAAACCTTTATTTACTTCCTAACTACGTAAAAGTCGAACAAAACAAATTTTGGATTATGCAGAAGTGCTAACATTGAATGCTTTGCTCTTCAATCATTTTATGAAAATTAACTTTGCTTTACCCTATCACCCTTTCCTTGCACTTACAGCAATGTATGGAATTTCTCTGCCATCTGTTAATAGCCTCGTTTCCTCAAAAAACCCAGTTCCTGCTCATTTCAACAGTGTTAGTAAAAAACCAACCCACATACATTCAATGAAATTATAACAAAGGGGTATTTTAATAAAATAAACAGAGCACAAGCATCCCCATCTCATCTCTTTCACAAACCCCCTTGCCTTGGGCAGTTTTAAAGGAGGAGCTACTTACCATTCTGGGTCAGTTTGGTAGAAGAAAGCTGTGTGGAGACTGAAAAGGTCTCTTTGGTGCTGCGCTGGAAGATGAGGCTGGAAGGGATGTTAGGGCAGCCATTGTAGTCCTCTTTGCAGCACGGCAGACCCAGGTACAGCGCGTGATTGTTAAATGTGCTATTCTCATCACACTGCAGGTACAGGACAAGAAATGGCATTGTACCTCATCTATCTCATTCCACACACTCACACCCTGACGGCAACTGCCTAATAGTAATTTTATTGGTCTTCTGGGTGCACAAGAACGCTTCTAAGAAAAAGCTGTGCTCACCACATCCAGGGCCTGTACAACAACAAAACAGACCTGGCTCTATAAAGTGGGGTCTCCTAATCACTGACCCTAGAACTTAACACCATTGTCCAACTGCACAACTTAGTGCTGCTGGATGAAGACCATTCTGAAGAAATAGACCAATTTAAGTAAGTAGGAAGTGGGGGGGGGTGGGAAATCAAACACCACCACCAATCAGGCAACTTGCCAAGGTGACCAAGCTGTATCATTGTAATATTATGCATTTGAAGTACAGCATCATCACAGCATGCAAAGTCTTAAAGAGTAATGGCATAGGTTGGCAACAGTGCTGACTGCTCATAATATGTTTGAATTCAAAATGGTTAGAATTAACGAAATAAAAACCCTCATTATCTGAAGGGAAAAGGTAAGCTGTACCTAGAATAGAAGGCTGTATCCACACCTAGTCACATGATTTTCAATTTGTAAAATTCTGAAACTAATATTAATCTGTTACTCACAATTCTAATGAGGAGGAAAAAAGATAATATAATGTCCATTACTTATTTAAATTGAAGTAGAGATGAGTAGGTAAAAAGTCTGCAGAGAAGAACTGGTACCTTATAAACATAAAGCTCATGGATATCATCTGACAAGGTAGTGCCGTCATCTCTCATCAATGGAGTGAATGCAAAACCAAAGAGCTTCTTTTCTCCCTTGTCTTTTGCTGTAGCAAGAGATAGAAAGAAGGAATTCTATTTGTACATATTCTGTCTGTCCATATATACCACAAAGTTATTCTCTAACTCCTCTGCATGCCTAACAAAATTGTGCAAGATACATAACAAACAACATATACTATACCATGTCTCATTCTATGCAAATGAGAGACAAGCCTCACAACAAACACAAACATGCCAAACATGGGAAAATATAAAATATACACTCTGTAAAAAAACAAACTACAGGAAAACACAGCAAAAGAACATCTACAAAACGTTCTGCCCTGCATTGATTGCTCACGATGTTTTTTATGTTCTGTTTAAAGAATGAAGCACCTGGCTAACAAGCAGTGCACCTTTGCTGGATTTTAGGTTGGCACCCCTTTCCTGCTTTCCACCCAGCAACAGCCTCACCCAAGTGTTAATTGCCACTGGAAAGACCTCAGCTTTTTTGCATTTCTCTTTGTTGTATTTTGCACTCACTGGAGCAATGTCTGAATTCAAACCGGAGATGAGACCCACGGAACCTGTCTATAGGGATGGGCAACTTGATGATCTCCCCCCATCGAGGGCTGTTATTGTGGTAAAGGACAAAAGAGTGGTATGCACTCCTGCTCGGCTCTCCTGAGCCCAGGCTGATGCAGTCCTGCAACAGGAGAAAACAAATAATTTAAGATGAAAAGACATCACACCACTACAGATGAGTCATTTTATTACACTGTGATAATATTTATATAATTCCGATCTTTTTGTAGACACAAAGGAAGAGTCATAAGCAGAAGCTCACACACAATGAAATCTGAAATCTTTGAAGAACCAAGTTCTTAACATAAAAGGTAACCAGTATCCATTTAGCAGCACACTAAAGTAACCTAGCCTATCAGACCCGTGTTAAATTTTAGACAAATGCATACCTAGACTTCACAAAACCCATTGCACAGGTAGGATGGTTGGAACTGATGTAGCAATTTGTTCTCAGGGCTTTTCACCTAAAGCACGGGAAGGTTTTGAACACAAAATTTGCCTGTATTTTACAATCAAAATCTGCATTCTGGAAGTTGAGACACACTGGAAATCTACAGTTTAAGGAGATGAATCCTTATAGTTTTCAGGGCATTTCTATAGAATGAAGAGCAGCCATCTACACTTATAATAGAGTCAATTGTCTTCTACAAGGACAAGGGTGTTGCCACTGAATGGTAAGACTCACTAAGTAATTTCAGATGGCTCTCATTTGCTCTAACTTTGGTAGATGAATTTGCAAAGTTTTAAAATCGGGCAGACACTACGGTAGCGATGAAAAAAGAGCAGACAACTTATTTGCAAACTCAATTCTAAGTAACTACGTCTTATGTGATTATTCCTTCAAATTGTCACTTAGTTTTGAACTGTCTCTCTCTATTTAGGTCAACTGATACTCAGGTTTAGATGCTATTTTTCTAAATTTAGTCTGCACTTGAGAGAACACAACTGTACCTAAGTAGTGAGGAGTTCAAATTACAGGGAAAGGGAGTTTAACTTCTCTAGTCCTTGATGGCCCTTTTACTTATTTTAGAGTAGATTTAATAGCTTACACCTGTATTTCCTACATAGAAAAAATTTACTGTCTGCATGTTTGAAATACAGTGGACCTTAGGGATCATTAGATATCAAAACCCAAATAGCTCCCTGACGTAAATGAAGCATCTTTGTTGCTTTGATTGCAACTATATAGAGGAGCAATAATCATAAAAACTGGTATAAAGATTTTCTTTCCGGTATGTGGTTTAAAATTTAAAAACCACAAGAGATCCTTCCTATGTACAGTCTTTCTTTTACGACAAATGTTCACCTGATGTTTTTCTAATTGGATTGTCCACTTTTTACTGTTCTTTACACCATGTCTGTTCCACTATCCCACATAATACCCCAAATGTACTGTTATAGCAGTAATAACAGGCAAAAGTAAGAGAAAGAAACTTTGTAACTGTGAATGACCATTGAACCAAAACCACAGAAGAAGTTAAGACTGACAGTACCAGGAAATTATATGGCTTTTAAACTCATATTTTAGCCACAGTTACAGTATAATTAGCTACCATTATGTACACTAGCCTTTGGAGATGTTGATATTGCAGTTTGGAGAGTAAATATCTACACTAGTCTCTAGCAAACTGCTGTGAAATAAAGTGATCATTAAAAATACATCACTCAATTTGCAAGGTATGCCTAATGCAATGGAACAGAAAAGAACTGTGATCTTCTGCAACGCCTGGGAGCACAAACCAGGTCCTATACAAAAGGTATCCTTTACTGTTAATGAATTCACAAGCAGTTCTACTAATAAAGTTCTTCTTTGAACTAAAAAAAAAACCAACCAGACTATGGCAGTGAATTTGGTACCTAACCACTTTTAGTTTCGAGTTATATGATAATGGCTACAAAGGCCATTTTACTGCAGTGGAGGTAAAAAAAAAACCCAGAAAACCAAGGTAGTATGAAGTTATGATTAATACATTTTAATGCAGCCAGTTCTCCATTTCTGATGGACATTTATGTCAAAATACTTTCCATTCACTTCTGTGTCCTCATACCCTCCCACCCTACACAAAGCTCACTTATCTACCTTCTTCTCTTCAATAATACTAAAAGCATGAAGGAGGGAAGAAAGAAAAATGTTAAACGTCAGCATCCACAGCTGGTATGGAGCCATCCCAGGGTGAAAGCCAAGATCTTGGAAATAAGGCTACTCAAATTTATTTTCCAAAACTACATTCAGTACTGTAATTTCAACAACTCAGATTTAAAAGTCTCTCTTGTAATCACATTTCACCATGTTGTATGACACACATTATTTAATGGTAGATATTGGTCATATACTCTTCAGTTGTTTCTGAATACAGTTACTCTAAGTTTTCTTTTTACTATAGTCACTGGCATTATATTTGCAAATTACATAAACATCAGTTTATGAATATTTTCTCCAAGGCCCCTATTCCCATAAAGGCCAAGTGCTCCAAATTACTTCAGATTTTTAACTGACCACTTCCTTCACTGTAACATATAGTTTAAAAACTTAGCCAAAAAAAAAAAAGAAAAAAAAAAAAAGGTAGTTTTATTTTAGACTTCCCTTGCATCAGAGACAACAAAATAAGAGAACATGTCCATAGAGTAAGCAGCTGGCACCTGCAGCTCAGAGGAAACAGGCACTTGCCTTCAAGATTTCTCCATCCGCGTAGAGCACATACATGGTCACCTCGATGTTCTTCTGCACGCTTTTCCCCCCTCGTTCGAAGTCTCCCTTTTCTAACGTCAGGTATAAGTCATTGCGTATGTCACCTGCAGTAAGAGAGGGGAGTCACCTGCTTCAGTTCAACACGGGAGACTCGGTGCCTGCGAACAATGTATTCTGATTCCGCAAATTGTTTTCTGTGTTCTGCAAGACTATGGCTGATGCCCAAATCATTCCAAGCAGCAAGTTAATTGTTAATAAAGATGAACATTTGAATATCAGTGCATAAAATCAGACCACTGTTAGTAATGCCTTTATTAAATGTGAACTCAGAATCAATACTTGCTTTTACTATGTAAGTGGGGAAGGGGAAAAAACCCAAACCTTCTAATGCTTTGCCTAGTTTGCTGATTTGCATGTATCAAGCTAAGCCTGAGAAAACATCAATAACATCAGACTACCCATTCCCAAAGTATTTTAAGAGAGGTAAGTATTCTTCTGATGATCAACAGAAAATGATTTTCAGCTATCTCCAAGTATTTTCTGTATTTTCATAATTTCTTTTTATCATAACAACAAAATAAAACCATAGTTGTTGGAAATCTGGTTGTAATTCAGGTCAGACAGAGTAAGAAGGAAATTTATTTTATTTTCCCCCCCCCTAGATTCTGATATCTTTTTGTTTGCCTTTTTTTTTTTTTTTTTAAAAGACTCTGATTTGGGAAACTGCTTTCTAAACTAATGCAGTCAATTCTAAAGCATGCACCAAAAGGATAACAAGTAGCATCTATATTTCTGTAAGATTTAGTTAGCGTCACTATTTCATGATGGCTCACTTACAACTTCTTTTTATTTACTTGCCACAAAGGCAAACATACTAAAGGGCAATATATGAAATTACAAAAAAATGGAAACAAAAAAATTAAACCCTTTCAAGGCAAGTGTTCTTAACGTTAAGCAGCCTCAAGGGACTAAATAATGAAGTAAAGGAATGTTCATTCAGCAAAGCAGAGGCTCCTTGAACATTTGATTTTCTTCCAGGCCAGTATTCGAGAAGCTGATGCAGTTAAATCTGTTTATTAATCAGAAGCACACTGAAATTGGCAGCATTTGCTTTCAGGGAGTGAGGAGTATCTTTATGCATCTATTGAAGAAGCACTTAAAATTCTTCTTGAAGTCTATAACCCCACAGAATTTGCTCCTTAGTCTACTGTAGAGACAAACAATGTAAGTTTTCAGTTCTGTCTTTACTTTTATTTTTATTTCTGGAGATAAGTACAGCTTTTAAGCACAGAAAACATGGCTCTGTCTGACATTCAGTGCTTTCTGCTGGGAGCTCTCTATGAATGGGAATCTGTATGCAAAATGTCCTCCTTTTTCCATCAACCTCGCTCCCACTGTGCATTCACGGACAGCTGACTGCTTGAAACACCTCGCAGTTAGGGGGCTGAAAATGCTGTGGTTCATTAGTGAGAAAAAGATGACAGCAAGAGGCTGGTGAAAGACCTCAAATATTTGATCTGGTTTTTCTCATCAAAGAATAGTCATCAAATGCAACACTCCGCAGTCCACAACAACTGCACAGTTCACAGATTTCAAGATCAGGCTAAGCTATCTTTATGTTGACTACAGGAATATCAAGGAAATAGAAAATTCATCACAAAGGATAATTTAAGTGGGGGCTTCTGTTTTGAAAATTCTTCTGCTTAACAGGCTCCATCCTTTTTTCTTAGCAGTTTGCAGAATGAGGAGAAAAGTTTCAATTTGTATGCTATAATTCTTAACAGAAATTAATTGTACTCACTATAATTAGCATTTTGGAGCTTCCTATTTATGACCTCCTTTCTAGAAGATAGTCTGGCTACACAAAGTCCAATGACAGATTGCAAATCATTTCCCAGCATAAATTAAATGCAGTATTTGGTTATATATAGCATCTTGTCTTCCATTAAGCTTAACAGGAGGGATATTACTTCACTAATTAAAAAAAATGCCTTTGGGGTGAGGGGTAGAGGAATCTAAAAACCACTGGATTTGTGTCAAAATGAAAAAGAAGGAAAAAAGTATTTTAGTGATGTATAATGGTGCAGCTTCTCTTGTAAAAACACTACTGAAACTTCAATATATCTATTGAATCTTAAAAAAATAGATAAGGCCATTACATACTGTAAAAATAGGAAAGTAAAAGCATCTAACTACCAGGTAACTATGAATTTCTTGAAAATCTGGAATCAAGACTACAAACTCAAACACTTTGGTTTATTTCAGTGAAAATAACCTTACTACAAAGGAGTGCCTCCTTGTCCCAACATTTAGTTAACTACATCTCTTGCCAAGTCCTCACAAGACAATTTTTTTCTCCAACTGCTACTGGTTTTGAGGGGTTTGAGCTCTGATGCACTAACGGGCTGCACAGAAACTAGAGCAAATGTTTGAACACAGTTTATTAAAAATGCTGAGAATGCAAATTGCAAGGCTGGGGAAAACACTGCGCCCCAGCACACAAGTGCACCAACAGAGAGCACAGTGCAGCCTGCGAGGGACTAACCAAAAAGTGTGATCAGTTCAGTCGAGAAATGATCCTTGTCACCTCTAACACTGAATGACAGCTACATATCCAGTCCATAATTCTGGCAGATAGAGCTTTTCCCATATTTAATTCCATCCTAAAAAGAGGTAAATAAAGAACTTGTTTAACAAACTGGACAATTCATGCCCTCTGTGTAGCAAGCCATCGTACAAACAGTACCGGCTCTGAAGTGACAGTAATTCCTGCACTGTGAGAGAAAACCAGTGTGCTGCCCCAACTGGGATCACACAGGCCTCACATCTTCACAAATAGAGCAGTGCTGATTATAAAACTGGGTTAGCTGTGCCCTCCTATCATTAGTACAGGAATAAAAAATGCTAGAAGGGTAGTGGGCCACAAGTATTTATAGACTAAAACCTGTGGATGCATTTTAAGCTGCGGTCTCTTTGTGTTGGATGGCTGTCAAGGATGAACTGAAAACCTAATGAGAGTTAGGCTTTTTTTTTAAAAGTCCATCTCTCTACAATTCCTTCCAATTTAAAACCAAATGTAAACAGCATTTTAGCATAAAATACATGCAGTTCTAACACACGTAGTTATTAATTCTTTATGAAATGTCTTGAAATACAGTATTTTTTCAGAATAATAAAAAAACCCCAAACTATTTCCGGATGTATTATGCAGCTCTTCCATTACCTTCCCTTCTCCTTTACGGGGGCTTTGTTTTGTTTGTTTTAACCTGTTTACAAATCCTCATGTCAAACATACAATTGTTTAAATTATAAATCATAAATTATAGCTCTGAGGGGTTTGCTTCTATCGAAATGAAATCTATTATAATGGTAATGGGGAAAAAGGGTGTGGTGGCAAAGGTTACACGAGCCATGTATCAGTTGTGTGTTTATAATATAAAAAAACGTACTGAAAGACTTCCAAATACTTATTTATCATTTTAAGGCTCGATAACATTAAGTAGTTAAATGGCCAGTAATTGGCCAGTATCTATTAGAATAAATAGGAGATTTATCCTGACAAGATTTTTAGGTTTTTCACTAGAAGACCAACCAGTTACTTGAGCTGGAATGTACTAACAATTTACAGAAACTATCTGCATTTAATCTAACACTTATTAGCAAGGGATCCTGAGGATTCTGCGCACTAAGGAAAGGAATGGTTTTACACGGGTGAATACTGTGTCAAAAAAAGGTTACATAATTCACACAAGTTCCTAAAGGAGGAGGTGACAAACACATCTCTGACATCTTGAGTCTAGCAGATTTGTCTTCTGAGAGGTCAATGTTCTAAGACACTGTGAACGTGTAAAGGACACGTAACACATCCCTGTAAGCTGGGGAAAAGTGGCAGCTCCCAACATTCAGGATGTGCGGGTTTATTTTCAAGTAACTTAGTAAAATAACTGTATTTATCCAGAGAATCTTAATTTGAGTTTTTTAAATGGAAAGTTTTGTCTTTTACAATTTAAGTAGCCAAGGATATAAAAACCAATCTACCTATAAACATTCATATTTAGGTCTGTATTTGTTAAATTGTTGAGATGGTCCTATTTACTTAGGGCTCAACACCGATACCTTGTCTACCCGATTCTCTACCATCACTGGGCTTTGCACCCTTTTGAAAATACTGGTGTTTTACAGAAGAGTGACAACAACCCCGAGCAGAAATGGGCAAGACGGACATTCTGAGCATTTTCCGCAGAGGCTCATGAAGAAAACCCAAACCTATGCATTTATGTCCTATATATAAATGAGCATGCCCACAACTAGAGTGTATCAGCACTGCCTCACTGACTTAAAAGAAGATACAGCAGTTTAAACCACTGAGGATTTGACTCTAGAGAGATTCAGTCCAGCAACTAACTAAGATCTCTGAGACAAACTATAAAATGTAGGATACTTCTATCCACGGATAGCGTTACGTGCTTCAGCTGTATTTCTTCTAGCTAGCTCTTTACAATGGTACCTGCTCTTCTTTCTGGCCAAGTGTAACATACTAAACCAGACCCTCCTCTGATGGACAGCTCTTCTCTGCATTGAAGGCCACTGCAGAAGAGCAGGCTGCCAGTGACTGCATTCTCATCTTAAGCAGCATCACACACCCTTGCTTCAAGCTGCAACTTTTGCCAAATGAAAAACATCCAACTACTTCTGAAGTGCAGTAATTACAACACAGATAAGCGAGGTTAACAGAACGAAACACACAGTCAGCTTTGTGAACATCATGTTATTTTTTCAAAACAAGTGCCCTAAAGTTAATCAAGTGTCCTGTATGGGAAGGGTCTCAAACACTCTCTGGCCTTCTTTCCAGCTGGCCATGATGTACTTGTTCTCAGCCACGCCTCAACGGATTAAGAGTGCCAGGCCTCACACTGCATGACTCTCCCTTTCTCTAACAGCAAAGTCACCTTCGACACCAGTGTACAACCCTGCAGTACTGCCTGCTGTACAACTTCTTGCCTGTTGAAGTTATGAAGCCTGGTATGGTCAGACTGTCTCCAGGAATCACATTAGATCTATTTCAGCAGCTTATTTCTCTGCCCCTTTGCCAGTCAGTCACTAATTTTTTAAGATCTACACATTCTTGAAATAGTTACAGTATGCAACTATTAACAATACTGTGAGTAATACTACAGCACAAGGGGAAACAGAGCTTTTATCTACTGCCTGTATGGCAAATTAAATTAACTTTTTTTTTTTCCTCTCTCTATAAAGAGAACATTAGCAAGTTTAACTCTGTGTGGTCCTTTGGCTTTTGGTGAACAGAACACTCAGTTGTTTCAAGGAAAAGGAACAAACAATACCTGCTAGATTATTTGCTATCCATTGTTTGACTTCTATACATAGAAAAGAATTTACACAATGATCTTTTAAAATTCAATCATTTCCCTGAAATAGTTTCCTTTCAGTAATAGGAAGTTGATTTGTTGTACATATTTTTCATATCTCCTCCAACCTTCTATTTCTGCAAGTTTATTTATGACAAAAATATTTTTTATTCTCCTTGCAAATGCTTTTTGGGGACAATTGTTATGTAATTATGTCTTTTAGTCTCATTGACTCTCTTGCCATGAACGTTCTGAGAACAGCTGATGGATTTTGCCACATTCATTTTTTAATGTGTTTTTGCCCTGACTTTGTGCTCACTGACAGAACAGATGCTGAGATGTTTCTCACCTTTGCTACTGATTCATCTGTCATAGCTACTAAATTTGGCTGAAACAGTGTGGTATGAAGACACTGATAAGACAAAGTCTAAGCCTCTCTGTTATCAGTTTCCCTATGATGTCATGATTTGCTATCTTTACCAATCCCCAACATTCCATGAAAGATATGAAAATGGGAAAAAGCAAGCAATAAGCAGACATTACACAGAAAAGCAGAAACTTACACCCAACTATCTTCATCTCTGCATCAGAAAGAAAGAGGAGAGAATAAAGAGGAAGGAAAGGGAGAGAAGCCAGGAAATTAAGACAAGGAGAGAGAAAAAAGAGAAAGAAACATCACTCACAAGTAGAAGATGAAGCATGCACTTTTCATCAGAGGATCAAATAAAAGACAGAATACTTATCAGCACATGGGGAAGGGAAGGGATGTCCTTTGGGGAACTGACAAACGCCATGCCTATGCAAGAGATTTCTGATCAGCAAGTTCTGTACACAAATAAAGTTGCAATCCAAAAGGCAAGCAGCACATGCCTCATGGCTTCTATCTCTGGGGAAAGGTAAAATTGTCAGGATCAGATGGACGGTCTTAAATGCGGAAGCAATTTAGAAATTAAAAAAAAGAACCACAACCACAAGTGAACAAAAACCCAACACGCCTCTTCATGAGGCTGGTTTGACTGAATCTCTTCTGATTAGGACCAAAAAAGAGAATTAAAGTCTTTATGGTGTTCTTCTTAGATCACAACAGAGCAGGAAACAAAGAACATTTTACCTTTAGAAATGAAGACAGGCATGGTTATTTTGCAGGATATTAATCTTGTTCTGCATGACCATGCAAGATATAAGCACATAAAGACCGGTTTCATTTATTTATTAATGATGACCAGCTACCACTTACATTACCCATCTCCAAGTAAGGGAAAAAAAGGGCTTGATACAGGAACTAATGCTACACTTTAGAAAATAACATGGGATAGGAAAACTGTGTGGTAAGACACAGCTACAAACTTTTATTGCTTAAGATGAGTACTTGTGGAGTATTTCCTATTAAAAAAGAAAATGGAAATGTTAAAACCTATGACCAAGAAGATTCTTTTGAAATGCTACAGCAGTTTACTTTTTTAAAAATAATTGTTGGTTCAGCAGAATGGTCACTGCATATTTTAACAATAATAGGTGATGTAACCTTTATTAATTTATTAATAAAAATATTTTTCATCACATTGCCTTGAAAAATCTGCATCCACTTGAGAAATACAAGTCATGAACTTTCTGTGCTCATTTCTGAAAGAGGAAACCTTTGTCTTTAATGAGAAAGAAACAGTTCTGAAGCAAAGCAAGGAAAAGGTAGTTTGACAAAGACAATTAAAGCAGCAGACATGGTTGAGAACTGCTAACGTGCATGACAGAGTTTGAGTTTTGTTTGGTTGGAGTTTTTTTGTTGTGTCCCTGTCGCCCCATCAAATGCGGTATTTTCTAACTTTAGACAATACAAGTAAGCTAAGAAAAAATGTTTTATTCTGGCTGTAACAACATAAGCACAAAGTAAAGACAGACATTGTTCATGTAGCTTGGCTAATCCACCCAAGAGATAACTTACTCCAGCAGGTAAACTCAAACCCCAGTTTGATCAAACAACAGGTTAAAATATGTGCTGTCACTTGAATAATGTCAAAGACATTTTTATAAAAAAAAAAGGGTAAGTATTTAGAATGAGCAGTATTCACTGCATCACTGAAGTTACTTTGCATTTTAATCTCCTAATTTTTCCAGAGATTTCATTATGCTGGAAAATAAACATGTTCATGAGAATTTTTGTTTAGAGCAAGGCTACATGTCTCTTCACATGTCATCTCTACTCTGACAATGTCCTAATCTCTCATTACAGGAGAAGTCTATCCACACTTCCATGGCTGCCTTTCTTTTCTTACCTGGTGTTTGAAGACATTTACAAACTGCTTTTCTCCGCAAATGTAAGCCATTTTTTTTCCAAATACAAACACCTACTTCCAAATAGGTTATCATCTTAAACCTGTATTTTCTCCAACAAGAACTGTGGTTCTCACAAACACAACATTAGCAAGCATCTGTGGTCTTTTAACTAAAGTTCTTAACTAGAGAAAGTCTGGAAATTTGAATTAGCTCCAATGAATAGAGAATTTTTAAGCTTTAAGGTAGGAACACTTTTTGCATGAAAACTGTTAACCCGTGTGTTCAATCCCTGGACAAAAGCATTGTCCAAGCCAGCACAGGAACAGGGAAGAAAATCACTATGCCAACGAGCACAAAGAGGCAAGGACCCAGAGCATGGAAAAACAATTAAGGGCAACATTGAGGCCATAATGTTATTCCTGAAGCTTGCTAAAATTCAGTGGTTTGAAGCATGAGGGACAGCTCCATACACCGAAATGGAGGATAAAGCAATTCTTGCAGGAGAATCAATTTACTTTTACAGGTATGTAGATGTTATTTTTGACGCTGACTTTTCTAGCTGTCATTTAGCTGTTCCAGCTGACACGTCCAGCTGTGATCTCAGTTGTAGCTGATCACCTTGCAGCAGCTGTGTATGAATATCAACATGCCATATTTCATCTTTTTTCTATTTGATTGCTTTGGGTTAAGACTGGAACTGCTACAAGGTCACTGAAAACTAAAATTTTTAATTGTCTTTATAGCCCACATCTTCTGCTGCTCTGTTACTCACATTTTTTAAGTTTATTAATAAAAAAAACACACACTGCTTTAAATCCTTTTACTTCAGTTTCTAGAAATTTTTCCTACCTACTCCCTATTTTCATTGTGCTTTCTGAAGAGCCTCCATACTAAGGCTAAAACAACTACTTTTGATACTGATGTGTCACTGCAGTCTTTCAAGTAATAAAATCTGATACTTTTCTCATTATGCTTTCATAAAATTTCCCATGTCTGCAAAGTCATCCTTGGTCTTGGTTATAATGCATAGTAATGAGGCAGTATTTCAAATGCTATATATGCAATACAATTAGTAAGCCCATTTCTTACTAAGCTGTAAAAATCAAGGCAGTATAATGCCAGATTTTGTATCTACTGATTGCATGACTGGCGGTGGTTCTGGTTTCCTCCCTAGATGAACTCTTGACTATGCTGGGGATACCTCAAGTTGTGCCAAAACAAGCTGCATCTCAAGCTGCTGCTCCAGAAGTAAGTAGCAAACATAGTACAACAAAGCTTCAGCCAAGAGAGTTGTTGCATGGACTAGATGCTCTGTGAGGCCAGATGGAAAATGAGACTGAATTTGCAGCCTCATGTATCATCAACCATTACAAAAGGATCAGAGTAATTCCAAAAATCAAAGTGCAAAACTGGATTCCCCTCCCCCCCCCCCCAGGCTTTGGATTATTGGGAAGATGAAACTCCATGTGTTTTACAAGACACATCTCTATGCTTAGCATACATGAGAGATATCTAATTGGCAGGGGGCTGGGGGGAATAGCAAAGCAATCTTCCCAGATCACCTTCCATACGTGTGCATTTAACACCTTCTATTACTATAATGTTTGTTAACTAAACATTTTAGCATGCCTCCCTGAAGCTGAAATTGGCATTTACTGACAAGTAAGGCAACCCTTCTATTACCATCTTCTTCAAGTAACACTCCCAACCCAGGAGCCCTTGTCTAGGAAAGTATGAGGAAAATAAATGACCAATATTTTAAGATTAGAGCTGTTATGTTTACCTGGCATTATAACATCAGGAAACCCCAGCTTCCTAGTAACAGAAACACCTCTGTTAAAGATCATGGGGTTCTCTCTTCGAATCTGCTCCATGTCACCACGAAGAAGCTGTAGAGATATTATAAGTCCTGGAAAAAAAAGAAAGATGTTAATTTTTTCAGACCTAAGAATTAGGTGTCTGTATATACAAGGCATTCAGGTAAAACAATGCTTTGCTCCACAGTTAACTGAATACAAATCTATAGTTATTTTCTCCCTTGGAGTAATTTACAACTGAAATGGAAGAAACAAAACTGCTTTAAGGGATCAGGTAAGAGCATAACATTATATTAAAATACAATTTTTTAAAGCACAATACTTAATTTCACAGAGCTGTCACGAGTTACAGTGAAGTACTTGTATGTGAGGAACAGAAATATCAGGTTACAACACACATGAGAAATGCAACCTCTATCTGAACTACCACATCACGCGGTGCTGTAGAACACCTCTAAAGTGCCTTTAATCCCACTTAATACCATTAAAATAAAATAAATAAAATCTCAAAGCATTATCTGTTCTACTTGTTTCTTTCATGAAAATCAACATTCCTGTATGAAGTAAATTCCCTTCAGTATCTCAACAGGTCTCAAGAGCACCAACTGGTCAAACTGACTTCAGCAACTAGCTCTTTCAACACGATCCCTTGTCCAGCCAATTAACCAAATAGCTTGACTGGGAATAATTACATGGTTAATCTCAGTCCAGCTGCTTTCTCCAGCTGATTTATGTATAGGTAAAGTTACAAAGTCAAGCATGATGCTAACAGAAAATGCCAGTTTTAAGCTCAACTGTGCAGGCTTAGTCTCAGCTGCAGAGCATATGTTACCATCTTCACACAGCGATGTGAATTAGGTTCGCGTACTAATTTTCCACAAGCTTTACCTCAGTCGATGACTGATAGTCAGTTAATAGCTCTTACTATCCTCTCTGTTCACTCACTGGAACAAGATGTATCAGAACAAACACTACCTTGTGTACATATCCTTGCATGAGCCATCTAAAGTTCTGCTATTTCCTAAGCTTACTATATGGGCTTTGTGAATGATATTTAGTCGCTAAGTTGCTAGACAAGTTACATGGGGAATGAAACCAGTAATATGATGTACCTCCCACCCACTTTCTGCTCTCTTCCCCTGAAATAATTTTCAAGCCTGTTGTTCAGCTTCAGCCACATCTGGCAAATAAGGAAATAACTAGATAACATGAATTTTTATGAATACTAGAAGTTGGGATGAAAAAAAGAGCATAAAGCCTTAAAATGAAGGAAAAGGTAGGCCAACCAGCCAGCTGGACAATCAGTACGTGCCTACTCCACAGCTGCTGAAACATGGACTTGCAACTGCCCAGCTAAGCAGACAGAAGAGTGCTGCAAAGCACTGCAGGGAAAACAGAGGCTTTATAACCACAGAAAAAATTCAAACCCTTTAAATACCATGTATGAGTGTACATCTGTGCGGGTATGTGCTACAGAAGGCTGAACAGAACACAGGAGACTGTCTATTAGAAATCAGTCTTGACTATTTTTGCCACCTACAGAAAAATTTGTTCAGTTTTAATCTTCTTTTGCTATTAAAAACCAGAGGAAAATAAATTAAAAAATTCCAGCAAAAAGGACTGGAGCAAATTTGGAAGTTCAGATATCCCCACACTCAGCATCCCCAGTACTTAATAAAGAGCACCAGAATTAATCTATTTTCATCACCAGAGGTAACAGAATATGTAACTTTCCAGCATGGTATTACATACATGACTTATGTGATACCCTCCCACATATTACACTTCAAAAAACTTCTGCCTAACTCCTTGCTCTCCCCAAGAGGCTTTGTAGATCTACTCTCCAGTCCTCTTTTCTACCCAGCCTATGCTTCCAGCTTTTTTCAATTCGTTGCAGTAGATCTGAAGTACTAACTTTACAAAGGACCCGGGAAAGTGGGGAGAGAAAGAACCAGAGAGATTTTCTTCAGGAGAAGAGGGGAAAAAAACCCCAACAAAACAAACACAAAACCAAAAAACCCAAACAAACAAAACCCCAAAACCAAACAAACAAAACCACAAAAAACCCACAACCCACCACACTAAAAAAACCCCACAAACAAAAAAACCCCATCAAAACCCAAACCAAAAACCCCACAAAAATAAAATAAAAAAACAACAAAACAAGCAAACAAAACAAAAAAACCAAAACAACAACAAAACACCCCCACACTTGTGATTTGTGCATTTTCTCTAAAAGCAAGTTCCGAGAGGCCCAAATTTTACTAGTTACGCTTAAATCACATCAACCTGCAACACTGCCCCTCCCTCCAGGACAACACCTCTGACAGATTTCTCAGTCTCCTATTCCAGAGATGCACCAGATCTTAATGAAATGTTTTAAATAATTATCCTAGAAAGCCAAAGACAAGGCTAAAAATCTATTTTTCTTTCTTTTCTTTCTGCTCTTCAAAAAAGCTCATACTTGGGGGGAGGGGGGGAAGTTTTAGGCATATACCTGACAGTGGAAATAAATGCAAAATATTCCAAGTTTTCAAAGTTATAAACAATCCAGGAAAATGCTTTAATGCTAAGTGGTGGATGACCTGAACTGTAACAGGAGGAACAGCAGGGAAGGAGACCAGCTTTGCATATAACAAAATTCCAAGTGCCAAAACTGTTTTATTTGCTTACTGTTGTACTCAATATCTTCTTTGGAGTGTGAACCACATAATCTACTACAATATTTCAATATGCAAACAAGTGAAACGAAAACAATATCAGTATTTGGACATCAGTGTGCTGATAAATCAAGCATTTCATAATGAATGCAAAACCAGCTGTAATGAAGCAGAACTGTATTTTACTGGCCAGCTCATTTGGAATGGAATAGTACTGTTATCTCTGAACTAGTGAACTACAGAAATCACTAAGTGAGGTCAAAAGATAGGACGAGATTTACTTTCTGTGTTTATCTGTCATTAACTAGGAAAATAAAAATAGATTTGAAAGGTGGCCAAAATTCTGCCAAGACTGCTATTCTCAACTATGTAATGAAACATTTAGTACTAAAACTAACACACAGTCTTCTTGATAATTAATTTGCATGTACAAAAACACTGCTTATTTTCTGCACAGTCAGACAAGTATGTTAGACAAATTTAACCTCTGGCTTTGTTCCTGTTGACAAAGATGCATGGTATCCTCAGGAAAGCAAGCCCTGAATATGCATTACATCTGGAATTTTCAAGGGAAGACAGGAAAAGGAAGATAGTTTTACTTATGGAAATTCTGATGAGTAAAATTTAAATTCTTCATTTCCTGTGTAGCCAAGTCTGGTCACATTAACTTAAGCCAGTATTACAAAAAACACTTTTAAAGGAGTTCTGCCAATGCCGATTGCTGCTGATCTTGTATGCCCCCCCCAGGGACGAGCAGTTTTTACAAGCACAGATATACTTAGGAGCTGGAACAGCCAACAAATGAAGACTCACAGAGTAAGCTAACACTATAGCAGGCCATGGGCTCTCTCCACTGCTGACGTCTTTGGAGATAAAATAACACTATAAATACAATGATGAAGGAAATTCAGCATGCTTAATTAATATTATTCTCAGCTGTATCTGAGAAGGAAAGATATGAGGTATTGTTTGTGGATTTTTTTTTTTTAATTCCCGATTTAATTGGCAGATGCAATACAGATTTTCACCTGTAAACTGAACATGAATGAATTTTAGCTAAACTTTGAAGTCACAAGTGGAGGAATCCAGCTATGCATAATCACACTGAATTTCTCTGCTACAAGTACCTTAGCAGTTTCCTAAAGCAAATCTTCAGCTATTATTATGACAAAAATATACACGTAAATATTTACCGTAGTTTGAGCTGGGTGCTGTGTATTTGGTGCTGGACTTGCGAATAATATTTTCATGGATCTGGCACCATTCGTTTTCGTTGTTACACCTAAAATAAAAGAACAGTAATTCAAGTTAAAAGCTTTCTAGTGAACCATCTTAGGTCAGGAGAGACACCTTTGCTGCAAAGATAACATGAAAGGTTGTGGGATTTTGATTAATGAGAGAAAATCCACATAACTCTTGTTTTTAAAAGTGGAAGGATACAAAACATTTCTCCCCAGTTATCTCCTTTTAGCGGACATTTTGGAGTCTGTGGTGACTTCTGTCACCGAAGCCAGTGTTTCACTCTTCATATTATGACAGAGCAAAGAAAGCTCTGGACATCCTATTTGAATTCTGTGCATGTAGAACATCAATTTTAAGCTGAAATTAACTGTTGTCATATATTAACTTTCTGATTTTAATTTTTAAAAAAAGTTAAAATCAAGAAACAAAAAGTGAATTCTGAAGACTAAAAAAAGCCCTGATTTTTTTAGTATCTCAGGCATTTACAACAAGATTTTTGCTTACCTTCCTATTTCACAGAATGCCTTGAAACACAATGCAAACACCACCCCCACCCCACACTGTGGGACAGAAATACGTAACACCACAAGGTAAGCTACTGTGTATGCATCATCTTCTGAAGGAGAATTTCACAACTGTTTATTCATCTATACGTAATTTTAATGAGTATTTGTAAATACCGTTATACTTCATTTTCAGTGACATTACCATTCGTAAATTCTCAATAAACTTCTAGGATAGAAATTACGATGTAATTATTTGTCAACAGATCTCTTACATTTCCACTCAGTATTTTTTCACCAGGAAAAATTCAGTTGTTAGTATCAGTTACAATAATACACAACAACGTGATGTGTGGATGATAACATCGTTCAAATGACATTCAGGCAGCAGAGCTGGCTGCACCACCCTTGATCAAATGATCCAAATCAGGCCCGCTGGATGTACATCTTACCAAGACCACCACGTAACGGCAGCACGTATAAACAAAGCTGTTCTATTTCCTACTAACTCTACATTTCCTGTTAGGTTATGCAGTTAAAGGCATGTCTTGAACACAGAGCAGAAGAGGAACAATGGCAGGTGGGGGAGCTCTATGGATACTCTCATTACTCTGATGGCAAGATTCTGGAGAGAGAAATTAAGGACACTGCAGCATTTGGAAATTGCATTATGATAGAGATGACCAAGAGCACCAGAAGCAGATGTTTCAGTTTCCAGTCACGGAGAAATACAGATTCAGTTTAAGGATAATCCACGAAAAAAAAAATCTTCACATGAGGAGAGAGCCAGCAAAGCAGGAAACAGAACAAGAGCACACCTGGATGCTTGGAACTTGGGCACCTGAGTGCCACACTTTTGTTCAGGATGCAAAGCTAAAAATATAGGAATTGCAGTTCCATGGAGAAAGCAATAACGTGCACAAGCCCTACATTCTGAGGCTACTGTCCCTTTGTACAAGAGAAACACATTAGACTGAAGGGAAGGCAGAGAACTGAAGGGTCCCTATTTGTAAGCCATCACAGGAAAGAGGAGATATAATCTTCTCTCTTGTGAGCTGTATTTTTAATGAAACTATGGCTGTTGTGTTTAGCACTGGATTCAGTATCACCGGCACCTCTAGAGGTCTCCTGGGTCTGCCTATATAATCAGGCCCTCAGCAGAAACAAGATCTTCAGTTCCATTAAGTTTCTTTGTTTCTAGACAATCACTAATGCCTAAGCTGCTTCATAGAGTTTAGGTATTATCTTACATATTCAGAGACAATAAACCTCAGGTATTAAGACAATGGTAGGGACCAAAATGTAGGCATCATACAGATTTTGCAACTACTGAAGCGTTATTCTAACCATTTTGGAAAATAAAATATCCCTATGTATATATTAACACTTACTGAGCTACTTTATTATATTGTATTTCACATGTACTTCAGTCTTTTTTCATTCTGTAACTTTATTCAATTCAAAAGCTTACTCTCACAAAAAGTCACCCATGTTATATGGGTTTAGTGAACTTTCCAAGCATTTTTACAAAGCAAAGCCACAGTCTTTATCCATTACGGGAGAACCTTCTCCAGTGAGAACATATATTCAGAAGTGTATTTTGTAAATGACTCTGTACACAACATACCATTATTTAACTAGGGTTTGTTTATCTGTTTCTACCGTCAGCTGGGAAAACAGATGATTTGGCGGTTGTTAGTCTGGATCTAGAATGCTGTGCTCAGTTTTGGGTTCTCCAATACACAAGAGAGTATTGGAGTCAGTCCTGTGGATGGGCAGGTGGCTGGAGCATGCAGTGTACGAGGAGAGGCTGAGGAACCTGGGCTTTTTCAGCCTGGAGAAGACAAGGCAAGATGGGGAACATTAACAGCAGCCTTCCAAGATCTACAAGCAGTTACTAAGATGAAAGAGCCAGCCAGCTTCATCAGTGGTGCATAGTGAGATGATGAAAGCAACAGGCATAAACACAAACAAAAAAGGTTCAGGCAGGATATTAGAAGAAGCTTTTCCATGAGGACCATTAAGTGTGATTGGAACAGGTTGTCCAGGAAGGCTGTGCAGTCTACATCCTTGGAGATAAGCAAGACATGACTAGATAAAGCCCTGAGCAGTCTGGTCTGATCTCATAGCTGGCCGTGCTCCAAGGAGGAGGTTGGACTACAGAGGTACCTACCAACCTGAATAAGGATTTTTATTTACTTTAACATCAAAGTTGCACGACTTTATTTGCACTGCTCTATGTAAAGCTGTATAACCAACCTGCTAAACTCACTAAGCTTCAACAGAATCATACCAGGAGAAAAGTGTCATCAGTGCTGCAGCTTGTTAGCACAAAATGAAGGGACACACTATAAATGTAACGAAGTGCTTTATATTAGTGTAAGCACAGCTGAAATGACAATGTTACTAGTGTAATAACCTGACTGAAAGACAAAATTGGAACCTTTACCACAAATAGTCCTATTTGTTAAAGAAGAGAAAAAAAGAGAAAAGGAAAAGAAGACAAGAAAAACCAGTAAGTTGATCAAGCCTAATTACCTTTTAAACTCAGTTGTGCTATATTTAAATCACAACTGCAAGATTTAAAGATTCCCCATGAAGTCAGACGTTTTTAACTCAGTAGCAACAGTGAATCTTATTTCTCTTGAAGTGCAATTGAATTAAACAATTAAATTAAACATCTGTCCTATTGACTCTTAAAAGTTAAAAAAAAAAGAAAAAAGATATAAAGATAGAAGCCTTGAAAAATAGGTCACTTTGTAAAACTTCTCCCAAGCATATTAACATGGTTTCCCTTGCTTTGCTTCCCCACGGGAGTACGTAATGTCGGTAAAATCAGGGTACAGCACGAACCAGCTACTCTGAGGACAGCAGGGACTTTTCCTCTGCTGCGTTACGTAACTGAAGAATAGTATGGCAAAAGGAATTAAGGCTATCTAGAACAAGTAGTAGCTCGTAATTTTCTACAGCTTCAGTATTACAAAACCATATACTGCCAAGAATAATAAGATAACCCACAAAGCCTGTTATGGCACACTTACTGACATCGCCTGCAAATGTGGATTATTATAAAAGCAAAAGGAATATTTATTCCAAGTTATCTAACTTGGAATAAATTAAATACAAAGTACAGACAGTAGAAAAGGAAAAATGGAGAATAACCACCATGAGCTACTTCCTCCCAGCATGCAAATACAAAAGTATTTGCAAATACAAAGTATATGTTTAATTAAAATGCTGTATTCCTGTATCCTAAGTTACCTGGTGCAGTTACACAGGGGTTATCCCACCCGAAATCTGAACTTCACCTATCTCAACATTCCTCCTTTCATTGCAGTGGGTTTAGGTACCAGACATCTCAACTGACTGTTATGAACATATGAACATTAAAAAAAAGTTTCCCACGCTGGCAACAGGAGACGCTGCTTTTGCAAGGAACACGAGCCTGGCTGCTCATGTACCCTGCCCTGAGGTTGCTGGATTACAGAATTTAGAGCACACCCCCCTGTTTGTTCCCATTCCTCTGTTTATGGACCTGTTCATAAACTGTTCTAATCCCTTTGGACATGCTAATACTGCCTGCCTTCACAATCTCCTGTGGCAGTACAACCCAGATCATCATTATCTGCTTTCTACAGAAATACTTTACTCCATCTTTTCTAATGTCATCTCCTACCAATTTTATTAAGCATCTCTAATTTTTGCACTGTTGTCTTCTATGAACAACAGGTTTTTCCTGCACCATAGTTCTGTAAGCCTTAGTCATATCCCTTCCCACCACTACTTTTCTCCTCCTCTTCAAGCTGAAGCTTCCCATGTTTGCTATCTTAAGAAATAACTGGGCTGTTAAACATTTTAGTTACTCTACTCCATACCTTCTGTAACTACTGTATCCTTTTGGGGAGGAGAGAGATCAGGCATCCACTCAGCAACCCTAGAGAGGTCAACACTGAAGTGTCCTTCCAGAGAAGTATGGCAAATTGACTTTATTTGCACTCCCCAAAACAATCTCTCAAAACCGAACCACAACAGAGTTAAGACATTAATGGACAGTACAAAACCCCTTACAGTAACTGTAGTGTTCTCTGCTAGCTCAGAACTTGAACCAATACTCTGCTTGTCAGGAAAAAACAACAACTAACTTCACAATGTTTAGTTCTCTTCACTTGCCAAGATATTAAAAATCATTTATCATACTGCAAATAATATTCTCCTTAAAGTAGAGAGATAGGACGAATTCTATACCATCCTCCATCCTTACAGCTGAGTCTACAGAAAATTCCTCACCTCTGCTAATTTTTTTAGTTGCTGTACCAGCCTCTGGAGTGCAAGTTAAAATAGATCTCAGTCTCCAATGACTTATGCCTGCAAATTAACCTGGAACAAAGTTATCCCAAAATCAATGGACTATAAAGACAGCTTAAAGCCAGTTTTGTACCAACTACCAATGTGAGCTGTACTTTACATTTCCTGAACACAAAGAACATTCTCCCAAGTTTGAAATGCTGGCCTGAATGCTTGCAATGTATTTGTGTTAACATTTTACTTGTCTAAATACCAAATATAACAAAATATATCTCATTTAAAAAATAATTTTCTTCTGAGCCATCCATCACCTTTTCAGGTTGGCTGGTTCTACAGTAAACTTGCCATTTGGAATGTTTGCTGTACTACTCTGATGTCAGACAGAGGAGCACAAGCTGGGCAAACAGCAACAACTGAGCATCAAAAGGGAAAGGTATTCAGGCAATACACCACATTAACAGGAAGGAATTGTAAAAGCTCATGACAGAGAAAAACAAAGAATTGAGAGAAAAGAGGACAAAAAATAAAACTGAAAAAGATAACCTCATGTATCTCTCTTCCATATTTTTAGAGGAATGGGAAGACTGACACAAAAAGTAACATTCAACGACCAAAAAATTCCATTAAAGATAAAAACTCAATATATGAAGCGATCTCAGAAAAAAATGGATTGAGAGTTTAGTTTGCAACTCACTTATAAAATATTTGTCATGTATATTATTAAAAAGAATTTTATAAGTAAACCTTCATGCTTTTACATAATGAGCTTATAACTAGAGCTGTGGTACTATATCCTCTTAGTAAGATTATAACATGACTGTGGGATTAACAAAGAGGAAAATCTGGATTGTGAGAAAGAAGTATTTTTCAGACATAAATCTTTGACAATAATAAGGCAAGCTGAGAAAGACTGATGAAGTAAATTGATTTTTTTTCCTAAAAGCATTCTCTCTTGTGGATCCAGCAAAAGTCTCCATTGAAACACCACCTATTTGTTTCAGCCTTTGTTAACTTTTCAGTCTCTTTTTTTTTTTTTCCCCAGCTTCTCCCCGTGAAAAGGCTTTTCTGGCTGTATGCTGACTGCCTTGCTTGTGGCAGCTGTAAGCTTCAGCCTGTGTACAAAAAGAATGCTTTTTACTGCTCCTTTAAAAATACAAGTACACCTCCCTCCTTATTTCATCTTTATGATGCTTTTGTGATGGTCTGAGGCATTTTAACAATATGCAAGATGAGTGCAGCAGGTTAAGAAAATCAGCTCAGCATTTTTTAAGCATTCATATACAATTTTAAACTTACAAAGGAAAAAACCCCTATGATTTCAATTTTAATCTACAAACCAAGAAAAGGTAGGTTAGCAGATAAACTTCTGTGACGGAAAACTAACAGCTATTAAAGCTGCAAAAAGGATAAGCTGGTACCCTTTAGATATAGCCATTTTCCCTTCTGAAGTTCTTTTTTGGAGGTTTACAGAGAACACTCCGAACAACAGTAACATAAAAGAATAATGTACAAGGTATAAAACAACTCAAGTGAATAATAATAATGATAATAAAAAACTACAAGCATCTGATTACAGAGCTGAATTCTGTTATAGGCTCCACTTCCTCTCTGGGATGGCAGCAATGACTGTGTGTGGATGCTGGAAACAAAGGGTGTGGGGAACCAGATGTGAAGAACAACAGCTCATATAAACCAGCTCAAACATTCAGGCAGAAACAGCTGGTAATTTGGGTGGTGTGAAGGGAATCCATACTAACAAAACACTTCAGGTTAAGAGGAAGAAAGGGGAAGCTCTCTATCCTGTGACTATTTTGATCATAGTACTAGGACTTTGGATTGCTCTAACTGGATGCATGACTTTGTCACTAACAAATTGCAAAGTCCAGTGTTTTCCAAGTTTCTTGTCTCTCATTTTTCAGTAAATAGGAACCTAAAGATGCATTAAAAGGACATAAAATCAGAAATCTAATATTTGGAATATTATGTTACTGCAAACACTAAAAATGTTGCAGTTGCAATATATTAACACCATACCTCCAAGGCAAACATTAACATAAACCATATAACACAAAAACCCAAACCCACACTGGTTTGAGATAAGCTGAAACTGAATGGGGACAAAATGCCAAGATTACCCAGATTCTGTTAACAGAGAGAAGACAGACCATCTTCCTCTCTATAACTGACATTCTTGGTACAGTTTTCATATCTGTTGGCAAAAGAAGGGAAGAGCTGACACTGAGAGACTTTTCTTTGGACTTTAATTTCTAATGTACAAAGAGATACCCAAGAATCTCTCAGTGAACAGTAAAAGCAAGTTTTTCATTTATACTTTCCCTCAAATGTCAGATTTTCTGCTGCTGAATGCACTTCTCAAAGAAGAACAAAGGTCTGTAATCCCCCGCAAATTATCTTACTGCTCAAAATAGTGGCCACAGACCACAAAGTCAAGTCAGCTGTATGTCAGTCCATCTGCAGAGCAGGTCTTGCCAGTGTTTATCCTGACAAGATATTTAAATATTTCCTGCAGTCTCTAGTTTGTCTGTGGCCTCTTCATTATGACTGACAGACCATATATCATAGTAAGAATTTGTTAGTTCAAAGTTTAAAACCCACAAAGAATTGAAGATAGATTCTTTTTGAAAAAGTGCTGCCTTGTTGTTTTGAATTTTCTGGTCACACACTGTTTGACTTCAATTGTTTTCTATTTCTTTTTTTGGTCGCCATGACAAATGTGGAATAGGAGATGAGGCATGACTATTCCCTTCACCAGGTGAAATACAGCATATTTTTTCAGTTTTGAGCTTGACAGATTTTAAATAAATCACATTAACAAAAGTGCAGCTTTGCACATCACATAGATTTGGGCAATATTCAGTAATTTCTGAAGCATTTCACATACCTGAAGTATCTGTGATAGTATTCATTAGTTTCTACGAGCTTCTGGAATAATAAAGGAGCAAAAACCAATGCCAACCGCACTAGCTTACCTTGTGAGGAGGACAAAGCAGAAAATGCAGTTTAAGTCACGGTGATATTTAGTATCTCTTCAGCATCCCATCACTCAACATACACAATGTGTTTTTCCTAATTCTTTTCCTTCTAGGAGTTACTCACGTGTAAACTTTGAGAACAAAATCCTTCTCTTCTTTTATTTCGGAGATTGACTGAAGTACATCCATGATGCTCAATACTGCGCAGCCATAGGGGCGGCGATAGTGTAAGTGAGGGGGCCCTTTTTTTGAATCATTTAGTAACATGCGACCTAAAATTAACAGAAATTTACAACGTTAGAGATGCACATGCAGCCATTCTGTCCGCTCAGTTTTATTACCCCTCTGAGGATGCAAAGCCACATGAAGTTTCAACTAGACCTTGTATTCTGTACCGGGTCTGGCTGAGATGAGGTTGATTTTCCCCACGGCAGCTGTCACAGAGCTGTGCTATGTACTGGTAGCTAGAAAAGCTGTTGATAACACACCTGTGCTTTGGCTACTGCTGAGCAGGGCTCTCACAGCATCAGGGCTGTCTCTCCAACATCCCCCTGCCTCACCTAGCAGGCTGGGGGTGGGCACTAACTTGGGAGGGGATGCAGCCAGCTGACCTGAACTAATCAAAGGGATATTCCATACCATATGGCATCTGCTCAGCAGTAATAGCCATGAGAAAGGAGGAGGGGCATTTGTTATTATGATGTTTGTCTTCCAGAGCAATCCCTAAGGGTACTGAAGCCCCACTTCTCAGGAAATGGCTCGACATTGCCTGCTGATGGGAGGTAGAGAATAAATCTCTTTTCCACAATCCCCCTCCCTCCCCCCATGTGGCCTTTGCTTTTGCTTTATAAAACTACCTTTATCTTGACCCACAAGGCTTTTTCCATCTTATTTCATCCCCTCCACTGTCCTGCTGAGGAGTGATAGAGCAGCTTGGTGGGCACCAGGTGTCTAGCCAAGGTCAACCCATCAAAACTCCTCATTCTTTTTTTCTTCTTATATTCTAACAAGTCCAGAGGCCCATTTGAACCCACTTGACCCACTGGGCTACTGTGAATAAGGCACATCACCTCATTTAGCTAACAGAACACTCAAGGGCAAAGTGATGGGTAGCGTGTATGGCCATCTTTGATTTGCAGCTCCATGACACATATTTGCATCCAGCTGGGCTGACTACAAATCATCTGCTGAATGAGCCAAGAGTATGGTTTGTATTCACCTCTCTCCATCCACACAGAGATTCACTGTGGTGCTTCCCTTATAATCCAGTATTTACACACATTTTGACTTTATACAACTGCTTTAAGGGAATGTATTATCTATTGTGTCATTTACCACCTTTGTTTTGGAGCACAAAAAGGAGAATTCTGACGTATGAAGCTGCTCAATGATTAACTTCCTATTGTTAAAGCAGTTTTTTAATAGAGTAAAAAATGCCAAGATCAGAAAAATCATTATGATAACCTAAGCCAATTTGTAGCATTACAAGTAATAATTTGTCCAGAACTTATTGCATCAAGTTTAAAAAAAATCTGAGCTTGAAACAGGGTATCTTTTTACAAGCTTCATTTATCATCTCAAGTCATACAGAGTAATTCTAACCTTTAGACACTTTATGAGAGAGCAAAGTCAGATAAGGACAAACCAACCCCTCTACGCAGTTTGTGACTTAGAAGGCATGTTGTCATTCACAGGACAGCACAACAAAGCTGTGGTTTGACTGAGCTGTTCAGACCTCCTGTACTTCAGAGAAGGCATCTGTGGCTGGTAATGGATGCTAGCAGCCAATAGGCTGGAAATGGGGCTAAACATCCCTGCAAACACTATACATTTTTCAGCTAACTGAAAACCTGAAAAACAGTATGCTACTCTATTATTTAGAATAATGCAACTGAAGAGATTGTTATTCCTACTATATGTTAACAGTTTAGGCCTAAATATAAGTTATACTTAGCACAGGTAAAATATTTACTTGCTAATTTCTCAGTGAAATTACTAATTTAGACAAAATACATATACATAACTAGACAGGACATACATTAATAATTTAGAACCATTTAACTCCCTGTTACTAACTAATTATATCCTTCTTAACTAGAGCTTTTTTCTACTCAACCCCGTACATCTAAATGAGATTCTAGCAATTTAAATCCCATACCAGAAGTCATACAGTCACCTCACTTAAACACACTGCTGGGCTAAAAAAATTCAGCTAGCTGTCTATGAACTACTTGGACTGGTGCACTATACCATGTAAAACACATCTTACAATTCAGCTTCAGTTGCCACCACTTTCCATTTCTGCTACTGCAAATCTCAAAGAGAGTAAATGAAGCCCAGCCCCTCTGGCTACAAGCAGTCAGAAAAACCCACTCTATGAAGGGTGGCTAGTGGAGTGAATTAGCAAGGAAGGGCTTTCTTCCTTGGGGAGTGTCAGGTCTAGGCACCATGCATGCAGATCTCTCCTTTGGATAGCTCCATGTGAGCAGCCATAAAAACCAGGAAAGAAGCAAGTGTATGCTGCTAAATGTTGGGCTACAAGCTTGACAGCCTTCCTGCAGGCAGGTACTGCTGCTGCTGCTCCATTTCGGCATGAGCAGGTAGAAAGAACACCTGACAGGTGTGACACCTTCCCTGCTCTTATCTTTTATAGGCATCTCCCTAAATTTGAATGTGGGTTCTTGGAAGGACCAATGACTCCTACAGCAGAAAACAGATCTTTATTTGTCCAACAGCCTCAGAATCACTACATGTGAACGGCCAGGTAAGCTGATGTCCAGCCCTGTAAGCTAGCTATGTATTATTCGTAAAAAAGACCTCATTTAAAATTTGGAACATTAAACAAAAAGCCTTTTTACTTCCTCCCTCATTCCCCAAATGTGATGTTTAATCAAGTACTTTGTTTCAGACTGAGAAAAAAAAAATCACTGTTAAACTGTCTTCATTAACTTTATAACATTTAGCTGCATATGATCTGAATATTCATCTCAGCAGATATGCATGGTCTATGACTGAGTTTTCTAACTGGTTAAACCATTATAATGTAACTTAATTAAAACATACTTTTAAAGATACAATAAAAACATTGTTAATTGTATATATTTCAAGTTTAAAATCATACCGTACCTATTCGAATTACATGGGCAACTATGTACAAGTCTCTCTTCATGTCCTTGCTGCTGAGATCCTAAAAGATTGCAAAAAAAAAAAAAAAGACATTAAAAAAAGAACACATTGCACTTCTAAAATAAGTGCCTGCAAAAGTCCCATGAACAATAATGACAATATCATCACAGCATTACTCTCCTTTCATTTAGCTCCTCTATCTCTAAAGAGAAAGTATACTATTTCTAATTTACAGACAAGAAAAATAAAGCATAGAAGGTTGGAATGTTCTTGAAAAGGAAAAAAGTTAAAGATTCTGACTCCACTGACTAGTGATACTGTATCAAAATTCAAGCAAACAATTAAAATATTCATTTAATCATTAGCTCAAACATATTATTAAACTGTATTAAATATACATAATGAATTTAAACCCTTGAGTTACCTCAGATGCAACCCATTCGGGATTCCTACATCCCACTCCCTGACTGCAGGTCCTAGACCTGTCCCTAACCCTGTTCCTTTGCTTCTGCTTTCCTTTATTGGCTTTTGACTTCTCATGGCATAGTCTTAGTCTTACATGATGGCTCCAAAAAAAATGTGCAGAATGACTGTCAGAACGTGATAAACTTCATATGTGTTTTGAACTAATAGCCGTTTTATGAGTGGATAGGTGCAATTCTTAGAACAAGAACAATCTGAAGAGGAAAAAAGGTGGAAGACTCAGAAGCTTAAAAGCAAATTTAGACAAATACATCTTGCTTTTAAGTCACACAGCAAACTTCTTTCCCGTGTGGCTTGAGAAACCAAATCGCAACAACAGATTATGATGGCAATGTGCATAGACACTCAACTTCAGATTACAGTGACCTATGGCACAACAAAATCTGGGCACAGAGACTGAGAACAAGGTATAAATAAAATTTACTCTAAAAAGTTCAAATCCCTTTCAAACAGCTTTATATTGTGAAATTACATGAAGCAAGTAATAAATTCATGATTGTATCTTCATAGTCTGTAAAAGGAGTGCTGTTATTTGCCTGGGCAGCATATGCAGAGAGTTGCAAACTTGCTGTTTGGTATGCTCACCAGATAGCAGATCGTGTCTCTCCAAAGCCAAAGAATTAAGCTATATAAATCTTCCCTAGTGTTTTCTCTTCAAGTCTTATTTTGCTCCTACATGAATAAGGGAACATACTTTCTAGGCTTTCTTCATCAGCTAACATACCAACATAGCATATGGTAGGCTTTATCCTGCATGTCTCAGAGAAATTGAAGTTCCACGATAAGAAGGGATTTGACATAGTTTTATTCTCAGTAGTGCCTTACAATAGATTTCAAAAAACAAAAAGTCTTGAAGGTAGTACCTTGTACTCTAGAGAATAATAGATTTTTGAAAATACCTGTGATTTGACAGGGGGAATTTTATTATACTATCAGATTACCAGTTCTAATTAACAGCAATTCAGAGAACTAGTTTTTCAAAGGGCAGCTGTCAAAATAACATAAAATGGTAGGGCATGCACATATTGATGAGTTCACACTTTAGTCGCTTTTCAATTTCACAAAAAATACACTGTGTCACAGTCAAAAGACAAAAAATGTGAGCCCAGATGGCCTTTTATTTCATTTTGTACAGCGGAGGCTTTTTACAAGGCGAGAAATTCTTACTATGACATGGGCCAAACAATCAAAAACCCCAACTCTTGTGAGAAGTACTCAGTTTCTTTGCAGGAAATCCACATATATGACTTAGGACCCGGAAGAGGACAAACTACATTTATTATTTGCTTGTGTGCAATATAAATAAATTAATTTTCAAAAAGGTGTTCTGAACACGGCATCCACAGGGAGTTTATTTCCCACATCCTTCTGTCCTTCTTAAATGATAGTGGTTGATAAATAAAATGATTCCATAATTCTTCCAATTGCATGGCTTTTCAGAAAAACAGCCCTCATTTTGTTTTCCCCATAACAGATATGAATGATATGAACATATGAAATATGAACATAATAATGGTTAGTTCTTTACAATGCTCATTTCTATAAAGGTCTAATCATATGTTAAAAAACCAACCACCACCACTCCCCAAACAGTACAATCAAGGATACCTGTCTGCCACTAATAAGTTATTTAAAACAGCTTTTGCAAGTTCAGTCCAGCCACACAGGCCACAGACAGTGAGGCATTTCCCCAAAACAGCAAGCTTATACTCTGTAGGGACATTTTAATTCAGACCCAGGAGTGTTTCTAAAGCATGCATAGGTTGAGGTTTGCTTGAGCTTTCATCTTCAGAGTAAGCAGTTTCTCACCCTTGGTATGATATGACAGCAGATCTAAACCCAAAAACTAAGTCATTTTGATATCTTACACAGGGAGACAGCTGAATCCCTAGAAGCAACAGAGATAGTAGGAAAAGACAAGGATACCTTGAATTATCTAAGATATGGGGCTTCTTGCTTCTGGGAAAGATTAGCATTTAGAAAGATACTGTGGGTAGGGGGTGGAAGGCAAGAAAATAAACAGATTTAAAGTCAAGACTAAGACCAATTTGGCAAAAACCTGACTATCACAGAACTATCTAATTTTAAAAGCATTGCGTAATTAAAAAATTATAAGAAGCTAGAACCATTACAGACAAAATGGTTATTCAAAAACCTATTATTTACTGCTCCTTTGCTACATACTTTGGAAAGTTGTTTTAATACATTGATGAAAAATACTGTGTCAAAAGTATGTAATTTTTCTTGCACAGATAATTAATTTTATCATAATATCATTTAATCATAATTCCTGTTATCGAGAGTATACATTCTACAGGAAAGAGTGATGGACAACAAGGGTAAAGCACCTTAAAGAGCAGCTTTGGCGGTTTTGTACAGTTAAAAACCAAGGCAGCTTGGGAGTGACCTCTGGCAGAAGGACAGGGCGCTTTAGAGCAGCACACATCTGCAGTACTTGGGGCTGGCCTCTTCTAGACTGGGCTGGTCCCATTCAGGACATGCAGCAGGTCTCTGCTGGAACTAGGTTATGCTCCTGCCCGCAGCATATCATTATTCTTTTTATATTTTTGAAAGCATGGGAAGACTCGTTTGTAGGTCACCAAAACAAAACTGTTTCACACTCCTCAGGATACAGTGTGAAACAGGATAGTTGCTAGATTACCCTGAGTGGTACAGCATCAGTGTGATGGGGAGGTTTCATGGTGAAAATATTTTTAAGAATGATGAACCTCAGAGGCCAGAAAGAGCCAAACTTGATATGAAATAGTCTGTGCTGCCTTTTGGGAATGATCCTTGGAGCAGTTCTTAATCCTACACTCAACCCTTCTGCATAATCCAGATACCAGTGCTGAAGCTTCCTCCCTAACCACCTTTCTCTTAGAAGAGAGATACTTGGTTTGAGGTACCGACAGTGGAGTCATTTGTGCCACTAGCCAATATTAAGACACTATTAGCTCTGCTAATGTTTAATCAGATGGCGGCACTTCACTGATGGTACCAAAGCCAGAACTGCTACTGATGTCAGCATCAATGTCGGTGTTATTTTTGGATTGACCGACATCTCTTATATCCATGCAGAGGCAGAACCGAGTATCCTTACATCTGGCTGGATATGTTCTGTTCCTTCAGAGAGGAAATTCAGCTGTCTTTTTAAAGGAGGAATGGGAATGGCACTGGGAACCATGCCTATTTCAGTGTCTGCTTGACCTTAGAGGGTTCTGCTGCCATAACTAAAGCTGTCTGCCATCTTTTTTTCTTCACTGGAGATAAAAATACTTCTGTCAAAGAGTTTCTAGCATGTGCACTAGCTAAAGGTGAGTCACGATGGAAGGTGTTTATCACACTTGGGATCTGAAATTCCTTACAGTTATTCTGTGATGAGCTGCTAAGTTTCAGTGTCTCTAGATTTCCATATTCTTTCTGAGAAGAAGCGACAGATAAAATCATGGTCTAACACATGATTCTGAGGCATTTTTTAACAGACATTAAGACCAGTGCAGAACAGATATTAAAACCTGAGTGTTTTGAAACTATTACATTGGCATAACCAAAACCATAAAACAGGAAGGCAGTTAGGTGAGAGGTGAGTCAGAAGAATTAAAAGGAAGTAAATCTTAGCTGGCTATTTCACTCTGAGGTATCATCTGGTAGGAGCTATAGACAGATATTACTTAGCCTGTCTTTCTGGCACAGATGGTTGTAGACTACTGGTACAGTTGGTCATATCTGCTTTGCGTCAGGACAGGGTAGCTATTTGAACAGACCTGCTGTAGAAACTTAGAAAGTCACAGTGTTTCCTTTATTACAACCAACCTTCTGTACCTTAGCTTGGCTTCTGCAGCACCTCCTGGTCTTTCTGTTCCACCACACACACACTGTGCTGTTGACCTCAGAGGCTACTGCAGCACCATCTACCCGGACTCTTGAATGGGCCATGACAAAAATCCATTTGGAAAATTTTCTCATTTTCCCTGTCTCTGTGTGTGTGTTGCTTTAGTTGTTTTTCTGACTTGGATTCTGAAAAAAGTGTCTTGCTTTATGTTCAGGCCAATGCAGTTTTTTCCTGGGCCCTACTGTTTACGAGCATAGTACATGCAATGATAATACTCAACATTTCAAAGTATAAGCAAGAACAAATGCACTTAAAAGGAAGCACTTGAGAATATTTACTTAGCCATGAAAATAATTTAGAAGTACATCCATTTTATTATATTAACACTGGGTTATAACCATAACAAAACTTCGAAAAGGCTTTTGTTTGCCTCAGTATAGTGGAAAGGAAGAATTGGTTTTTTCTCCCTTCAGGGTGACTGCATCTACACTCATACTACTGTAATGGAAGGAGAAAAGGAACAGGCACGTACTGTGAAAAGTGCACACATTCGATCTATCTTCTCCGGATTCCTGGGGCCTCCATTCTTGTTTAACCTCACCATAAACCTCTCACTGAAAAGCAAACAATATAAAAAACAAACAAACAAAAAAATTAAAAAAAAACCAACAAAACCAACCAAACAAAAAACCAAAAACCAAACATAAACAAGAGATTCAAATATACACTTCCACATAAAAATACAAGTACATATTTTTTAAAGAAAAAGATGAACCAGGTATTATAGTTTTTTTAATGACCAAAGCATGTGAAACAGTACTCACCAATCTCAATATAATTACATGGAATAACATAGCAGACTTTTAATAGCAAGTGCTCTGCACGTGAAAACATCACGTTGATGCATATTCATGATTCAATAACATTAAAATAATGTGACTATATGAAGTACAGGCTTTGAACACAAGTACTTCAGGCAAAGGCTAAGGAACAATTGCTGAGGCATACACTGCCTTTGGTAAAACTCAGTTCATTAAAATCCACTCAAAGCTAAAAGCAACAAGATTACCAATTAAACAATGTCCTTCAACCTACAGTATTTATAGAAGCAATATACAAATTCAAACACATTAAGATTCAATTGATAGACCTGCTTATCAATCAAATTAAATCATCCTTTTATCAGCAAAACCAGTATGCATAACCAGTTGAAAAATAAAGAATCCTTACTATGGATGGTAAACCACAGATACTGTATTATTTCTTAATACGGACATTGTATGTATACAAATAAATACATTGTATGTAGACAAATAAATCAGAGGAGTAATTAACTTATTCACTACATGTGCAACAACACACTAAGTACTGACTAGAATTTTCTTTCTACAGTTTCATAGAAATAAAGCAAGAGCACATCATTAAATATTCTAGTTACACTTCCATTACACCACAGATCATTTCTCTTTTATCCATTTATGACTGTATCAACTGCAGCAACTCTGATTTGAGTAAAACACATTTTCCAGCATATTATCCACTGCTGGCCTGAAAACTGTGAGAACGCAGAGTGCACACTGCTTCCTTTGGTAGCTTGCTCCAAAAGGCTATTCATCCCTACTGTTACACTGCATGGGTTAACACCAGCTTGGAAACACCTGGTTTCAGTGCTTGGCCGCTGCACTTTTTGTTACACATTTCTGCGTACGCTTAAGAGCCCTTTAGCAAAGCTAATCTCTTACAGTGTAGTGATATCAGTCATTAATTACATTATGTAATCAAACATCTCACCAAAGAAATACGGAAGTTAATGCTGATAAGAAACGCAAGAAAAAGCGCTGGAATTGTTCTACAGAATTTACCCATAGTGCAATTTTTCAACAGCATTTCATGAACAGTTCTAAAAATATAAGTTTGTAACAGTCTAGTATTGGTAGCACCCATACCATAAATACAAATAGACACATATGTGTATTTCACACATAGGAAATCAAGTCCCTACTATTCCTAACTGTAATTTATCAAACATCACACATCAGCCTTTTTTACTACAGCATTACACTGAAAGTTCACGTGAAGCAACCTATCCATTATAAAAATTGATATATTTTCAAAATTGCTACATTTGTCAGAATGGTCCCTAATTCTGTAAGCACAACTCGTACATCTTGTTATACACCTTTGCATGATTACTTGCTTAACTTTATCTTGCTAAGCAATCCAGACCACACTCACTGGCTGTTCCACTGTCCCTGCTACTCACTATTACTTCAGTTTCCATGTATCCCACAACCTTGTTCAGCAACAATTTTAATTAATTTGCATCAGATGCTTATAAACTGAGCGATTGCTAACATTTTAAATGTAATCCTTGAATCACTTTAATCTTTAGAAAGATTAGGAGGTTACATACATTTAATTTCTGTTACAAGTATAATTTGTAAAGTATGTTTCCTTACATAAATTAAAAGTCCTTAAACAAAACAAACAACTTTCCTGACCTCCAGAGCTACAAAAACTTCTACAAAGTAAAAAATCAGTCCTCTTTAAAACTTAAATTGAAACAACAATAATTAAATTATTGTAGTTTATTTGTTAAATGTAAATTTGCCACCACCTGCTACTAGTACACTGAAAAATAATTACTATGCCTTGTGCATATTAATGGTGTCCCATTTTTAAGGATAAGAGCATAAAATAGATCCATACTACACAAACAAGACCTCTGGCCAACTGTTCTTTCACTTCTGCTGCTGAGAATGTTATCTGGCCACCAAACAGGGGCACCACAGATGAACACAAAGTTGATACATGCAGCCTAGGATTGGGAGGAAACAGGACAAGTAGCCTGCCAGTTGAAGATTACGACCAATGTAAATCACATCTGCGGGGGAAAATGTGTTCACTGGTGAAGATGCTAATCCAAAATCCAAGTGTAAATCAAAGCTGGCTCAGTTCTATTTGACTGAAGTTATCCCTGGAAGTTATTATACCTTCTATAATGAGCACCTGGAATAGGCTTCACTTTCACTGCAGTGGTCAGATGAAGGCCTTGGTTCTCAGTTCAGAGGATGACTGACCAAACCACCAGCAGAGCACCAAGATCTTCTGTGAGATGAAGATTTACAAAAAGGGAAAACAGAAATTTGAAAATGTACTGCTGATTAAAGGTGTTTTCAAATTCTTAGATAAAAATACTGGAAATTTATATACCATCCAGTATTAGAGAAGCACAAGATGCTGGTCCACAAATAAACTGAATCGAGGCCAAAACCAGACCAACCAAACCAATGACTCTCCATATGAAAGGTCCATCTTACCCTCTCTAGCCTGTCCCCAACAACGTCCAGTAGTGGATAATTATGGAAACAACAGAAGAATAAAGAAAGCATACAGTAATAATCTGCTGATATGTACAACCAGCTTTCATCAAAGTGAAGCTTAAGAATAGCAGCAGTATCTCTGAGTTTAATAGCCCAGATATACTGAACCCAGGAAAGTATTCAGGCTGTCATGCTTTAAAAATTCTCACTAGTCATTTGCAGAGCTACTATTAAAGAGTGAACTTTACAGTAATTTATATGTATGTACCACACAAATATATATATACGATTAAATTGAAGATGTTCAACAAGTAATGTTGTAACTGCTCTTTAACCTCCAATGACCTCAATAATAAAGTTACAAGTTATATTTTACATCTCCAGTAAGTTCTGTATTTTTGAACTTCCAATACAGGTTTTCTTTAAAAAATAACTTCAGCACTAATGAGCATTTCATTTTCATAACTGAAGTTGAATACAGTACTGTATGCCACAGAATCCTGAGCAGGCTGTCTCTCTGACAATGGCTGAGAAGGGACTGTGATGTCTTTGAGCCTAGATAGTCTATTTATACTTGATTCATTACCAAAAGTTGTATTGCTTAGTCTGCTTTGAAAGCATCCAAAGAGATATTCTGGAGACTCATTTGATAGCCTCTTGCAAGGTTTTGAACTATTAACAAGTGGAAATCTTTTAAAATTTGCAATTCAACCTTTTCTTGTAACAGACACAGAGAAGATCTGGTCCCTGTCCCCATATTCCAGCGCTTTTCAAGAAATGAAGCAGACAACCATCTTTTTCACCTGCCTATTCATCAATTGTTCCCTTACTCCAGCATGACTTCAGGAACAACCTTTATATTCTTTCCTTTAATTTCCAGTCCTCCCTTGCATCCTCTTGAGCTTGTGTTACTAAATAATTAAGGGGACGTTGAGGGAACTGCAGCATTTGACGACTGTAGAACATGAACAGAAGCCTTCTATCAGAGGAGAGATCCACTGACAGGACTAGGAGAATGAAAAGACAATGGTGCTAATAGGCAAACAATCGACTAAGCCACCTCAAGTTCTTCCACCTTCCCTTGCAGGTCATGTCTCCTAAACTTACTGCTTTGTTTCTTATCTCCAGAATTTCTCTAATCTCTGGTATTACTGTTCAAGTTTCAACAGTTCACAGAAACTAGTCTAAATATCCCACTAAAGACTCACTAATGCTGGTAATGTTGGTATATCCTGGAATAGAATGTGAACCTTTTCACACTGTTGATCTTTATTATGAACTAGTTAGATGCTTCCCATTTTACAACTGCAAATTTATTTCTATGTCAAAGGAAACCAGGAAGAGTAACCCTGTTTTCAATGATCTGAAGATCCACTGCCTTCAGCTAAAACTATAGCTCCTTTTTTTAGGCAAAGATAACACACATTTAGGGTCAAGAAACTTAACAGGACTTCAGTCCATTTCTTATTTTGGGACCTACTTCCTTTGAAAGAGTTCAGTCTTCAGTGTGTCTACTTATCAAGCTGATCTTCTGCACAAAGATGAGAACATGTAGAGAATTTAGACAATGGTAAAGTCCACTTTAGTAAAACCAAAATATCAAATCCAAGTAAACTCCATATGAAATAACTGCCCCTGTTTGTACACAATAAGCATTAGTTTAATTACAACTGAATGTGCTCTAATTGCTTAAAGAAAACAGACACATGCAACTCTTAAAAAACCAAAACACCTCAAATAGATCATAAGAGAAATTTAAAAACTCAGTAGTTATAATTACCAAACAAGTAATGGAAATTAAGTATAGGGAGGTACTGAGTATTTGATGCAGTCTGGCTGTTTCATAAAACTACCAGGGAAAAAAAAAACAACAAATTTTCAGCTACTCTGAAAACATACCAAAAACAGTTCTCTCTTGCATAGAAACAGAGATAAGAAATGCAGTAAAATGTAGAAAAGAATTAATATTTTTACCTTGTTGAGACCTAAGATATGCAAAACTAGCAGCATCTTAAACAAAAGCTTACTTATTCCTCTTGCTACATGCTATAAGCAATCTTCAATAACTCTAACTGCAAGATCTCCTCCTGTGCTAACTCACATCATAGTGAAACCACCTCTTGTGCAGCAGTGTCAGGTTTTACAATCACTCACATGATTAGTAACTGCTAAAGCTACTCAAATATAAGAAACATTTCTCTGATAAGGAAAGTCAAATAGCTTCTTGTTCTTTTTCTTGAAAGGAAGAAAGATGAAAGAAGCGTAGTGTCTCATTTCTTGGCTTCCTTTAACTGTCTGAAAAGCAAGACCATACTGAACTGGCATCTGCTTCTGCAAAAAGGAAGGAAGCAATCAATGGTTTGGGACATTAGATTTTCAGTGTGAAGGAAGGGGCAAACAGGGACAGAATTTACTGTTGGGTGAGCAGGAGTGGCGTTATGCCTGTGGGGAGTTTCTGTTATTGAGGTTGCTTGTTTGCAGGGGTTTTTTTTTTTGGTTTTTTTTTTTTGCATAACATGCAAAGATGACAACAAAAGGCCTGGCAAGAGCTTGGAATAGATTAGTGAGCTCCCTTGTGTTAACTCATTGGTAGGTTTAATTAGCATGGGGTTGTGAGGCAAAAATTCTGACCGTGTATCAATTTATGAATGTCAGTACAGCATCAACAGATGCCTAGTGCCAAAGCAATGGCAGTCTGTAGAGAGACTGCAGATCAATTTTCTCTTTGACTCATAAAATACTGATAAATAGCATGGATTAGAAAAAATTCAGCAATCTATAGGAGATTTGCTTCCTGCAGCTGAGACAGAGACACATTAGACTGTCAATTCCGTTAAGCAGAAACTTCACATCTTTTACGTATTTCTTGCCTTAAACAAAGGTTCAGCAGCCATTTCTCCCAGAAACATGCCCCCTTCACCCTCTCCATTCCAATGTGCCAATAAAAGGGAAAAGGTACAAATCTGTTCCCTCATTTTGAGTATATTCCTCAGCGCTGCTTATTTCCAGAAAACTGAAAAACCCAAACATTTTAACAATAATTTCAATCCTTTCTCAAAAGCTTTATTTGACTGAGTTTTCTGCATCTAGCATTTGACCAATCCTTTCTAAGAATAAGAGTTATTTTTAAAATACATATTGGTCTAATGACATGCACCAGTGTACTGCGAAAAGGGTCATATGGTAGCAGAGAAGGTCATATAATAACCTGTATTTTAGTTCTTGATCTTCTTTCAGTGTCTCCCTAGGTTTCTTTCTCACTCTTCCAATCCCATGTAAATCCCTACCTGCATACAAAATAAAAATTCAGAGGTCTGCAAATGCTGTCACAGGAGTTAGCAGGAACAAGCTACATACAAAGACCTGCCTAGCCAGTACAGTTCACTTCCTTTCATCATAGTCCTGCCATTTAAATAGTGATAAGCATGATATTATTTAATTTCTCACAAAACCAAAACCAAACAAAAACAACAACAGAAGAAATCTCTTGTAGTCTTCTCTCTTAATGCATACTAATATGCCTGACATATATTTTCGCATAAAGTTTGAGTTGGCACAGGAGTATCATAATCATTTGAAGATATTACATTAAAAGCACCATTTTTTTTGACCCAGATAAATCTTGAGAATACACTCCGTGCACTGCAAGCCCAGGTCATCCAGGACAGACCTCAGGATGAGTAGTCATTCTCTATGACAACAGAAGCCTTGCCAACACTTGCATTCAAAATGCTGCAGTCTTGCTGTGCACATGACATTTTGGGCAGTTTGCTTTATCAGTGCCATGAAATACTGCTGCATTCTTTCTACCATTCTGTGTACAAGATGTACAAGGACAATATGTTGACCAGGTGAATGGAATGATGTCAGTCAGGAATTACTGGTACACGAATAACGTATTTTCTTAAAGCTGCAAAAAAAAAAAGGTGCTCGTTTCAAAACATTCCTAAGTTAGAAGGGAAACACCATGAAAGAGATACCTGAAGTTCAGTGGGTGTGGGAGGTGGAGAGAACTGAACTACAGTCTCCAAACCTTACAAGTTTGGACAAGATAATACAAAATGGTGAATAATTTCGGCTCCTCCCAAGGGCTGAAGTCCCTTGTAAATATTAATTTGTGGGAAGATCAGAAACACTTTCAACAAAAATGTTTCCTTTTTGTGAAAATATGTCAGAATGCATTTACATGTTGCCACCATACTTTAAAAAGGCAGAACTCTTTACCTTTTAGAGTTGCTCATCCTCTTGGGGAAAAAAAAATAATTCTAAGTCCTTACAGCTGCTGTAAGACTGACCTAATAATAAAATCTCCTGGTGCTCCACATGATGAGTTTACAGTTCTTGGTTGAAGTGTGAGAGTAAGTCAAAGTGTAAGGACAGACTGATACCATGTATGGAGAACTCGGTTCCAAGGTAAAATGCAAACCAACAGTACACGCTAGATCCCATGGTGTGTCAGGATTTGAGCCAACCATCATCCACAGTGGTTCCCCCTGAACCCCTGAGACAGAAAGATCACCTCTACAAACTTTCAGTTTGCATATTGTCTGAGCAATGATTCATGGACTATTTAAAATCCTCCTTTTCAGGCAAGTGCTTATGGGATGTGTTTGGTTTTTTCCCCTCTTTTCTTTTGCAGGGGAGGGAGAGGAGTTCTTTCATCGTCTGCCTTATCCAGCAGATCTGCACTAACCTCAGTTTCAAAACCAAGGGAAGAAAAGTACACTGCTTTGGTTTATGGAGTGTATTTTATAAAGACATCTTAGAAAAAAGAACACAAAATCTGTGAGGGAAATGAACCTGGCTCTGCGAAAACGGCTCCAAGCAACATAGTTTGCTTCCCAGCAAACTCAGGCTTAACGCTCATGAATTATTAAGTTACCATATTGGCTAGAAGCCCCAGAGGAGGATTACAGAGCTTACAGTAAGACTGTTACTGCAAACACTGGGTTTCCATAGAAACAGAAAATAGCGAAAATAACTACCTGTCATTTCTCTCTACCACATTCAAGGAAAAACAACCACAAGGTTAAAAACATTATTAAAGCCTGCAGGAGAAATGTGGCTAAGCACCAATTACTTTCTCCTTGTGTTCTCATGAGTCTGCCACACTTGAACATTTGACACTGTCATTAGTGGTTTTTTGTTATTTACATCATGAAAAACACATATTTGTGTTCCTGAAAGGAACCCTCTCCATTAGCTAGAAAAAGTTTCTATTTCCAAAAAAAGAGACAAAAGAGATTTTAGTCATACAGTGTGATTCCTTATTCCCTGGCAGTGATCAGGATTTTAACGAATGAACAGAAAGCCAGGCTGATGGGCCAGGTGGTAGGTGTGAAATGCTTTGACTGTAACTGTAGGGAATGTTTCTAATTTTGGATTACATGAATCTTACAGAGTAAGTTATCACCATCTCTCACCTGGGAGAAGCTAATGGTTCTGAGGTCTAATACAGCAGTTGTCTCATTTAATTCTTGCTCTACAAACCACAGATCCCTGTTACTTTGCTTTGCACATGACAATTTCAGTCAGAGACACAGACCTGGGTTTTGGCAGTGAATTTTGGAACAGAAGAAGCTCAAATATAAAGAGTAGTCTTCATTACATTGGGCCTTCCTACAGACAGAAAATTACCTGTAACTGCTTTCTCTGAGCTACGTAGTTCAACTAAACATTTTGACGACGTGTACTTGCACCCTGCCAGCCGAGACAGCAACATCTCTTCCACCTATATGTGCTCATGATACCTTTCTGTTTTTTTCTGTGTCAGAAAAGGGAATAAGAACTTAGAATACCTGCAATTAATTGATTTATTTCTGTTAACAACTTAAAAAAAAAAAATACCCCTGCAGAAAAATCTGTACCCCTGCCTATTGATATGTCATATCTGATCCCCAACTGAACATTTTTTTTTTGGAAGGAGAGTGGTGGTGACAGATTTAAGACTGATTTTTGTAAAAGCTCCTGTTTTATAATAGCTTTGTATCACTAATTTTATAGGAAAGAATTAACACCTCTAACACCACTTAGCTCTCTACAGCAACTTTCATATTCAAATCCAGACAGAAATAGTTTCTTTAAAATATATAGTATTAACAGGAAAGGGAATAACAGGAAAAACAAGCAAATGCAGGTTTGGGAGAGAGAGCTAAGGAATCAAAGTCAGCTGAAGCAACTGGTAGAGAAAATGAAAAGGTGTTACTCCTCCCCTGCACTTTTAAAAAAATCTACACACAAAAATCTCCTCTTACAGAATACTCTGTAGGTTTTGTGTCTCTCCAGTGAGGATCAAATTTGTACTTTCTAAGAGTTACATATTACATCAGAAAGGCTCTTTGTCCCCTGCCATATGTGCACAGCAGACTTCAGATTCCCACGTATATTCCATGTTTCCTAGATCAACCAGAAGAAGGGCCACTGTGGTGGAGAGCAACCTGTGCTTACTGGATGGTGCTTTTCAGGAAGTTCATCTTGAGCGGGATCAAGAACAGATACCCTCCTTGTCCCTCCTTGTTACTATCGCTATGGGTTATCTATTGCCAAAAATCAGAAAAATACTTTTCTTGAAATACTAAGAACACAATAAACTAAAATATAGGAGAACTGATGGAAGAATAGTTATCCCATCAGTTCAAATTGCTAGAAAAGGAGTAAAAAATTAGATTTATTTTTTATGAGTAAGAAGAAGAAAAACCTCATTAGTTGGCAAGCCTAATCCCTAGGAAAATTCTCTGAATATTAAAGAAACAATTCTGAATGATATAAAATATTTTTTTCCCAGTAGGCAAATCATTATACTGACAGTGAACAAGATAATTTTTCTATTTTAAAGTAACTGTGAGAAGGTTGCTATTAAAAATGTAACAAATGGAAAGTTTAGTGTACAATTGCACAACAAAAGTAAAATATAATTTTCTGCTTCCTAACATAGCAACTGGCAACAATGGAACATAATATTTTAAAACAATTACCAGGGGATAAATACACACAGTCACAGCACTCCCAGAGCTATTTCCTAAAGAGAGAAGCACTGTAAAAAAACTTAAAAAAATAAAAAGATCTTGAGGTCACTTCCATACTATGGGAGAGAAAGTAGTCAGACTTTTTTGCCACAGTTTTTAATGTGGATCTTTCCCCATTAACTAACTAAATTTCTTTTTCAGCTATTCTACTTAAACCATATTCATCTACCCAGTGACGCTGTCTTCCCTTCTGACCTTATTAACGTCTATGTTGCTGTTTATTCTTTTTCTGTGTATCTCCAACCGCTTTGCCATTCTCAGCTGCTCAGTCTCCCTCTCCCTGAGCAGCATCTGATTTCTGGCATGCAAAGCTTCCACAGCTCTGGTTTGGAGCATGTGGAGATTGCTGTACAGGCATTCTCCCATTAATCACGCTGACTCTGCACATCAGAGCTTTGAGAGGACTCAAACCCCCTGCTCACACAGAACTTGTGGATAATTTAGTATGGCTTTTTCAGAGGTTAGTTTAGTGTTTAAAATTAAAGTTCCAGATGATGATAATTGTCTATGTTAGGAAGAAAATTATTCAAGAAGACATGTGTAAACATGATGTAATTTTAGCTACACTTCTTGCTAACATTTTTGAGCAGCTGATATACATCCCTATTGACAGTTTAAAAGTCAAGAAAATATGACTACATGATGATGAGAACCATGGAGCTAACTGTCATCAAAGAATACACAGAGTTTAAGGATTCCTGTCAAATTTGTCAAGGTTACCTTCAGCAACTTCGTAAACAAATTTGTATTCTGACATCTGAATTAGGAATACCGTGTCAGAAAAAACTCCTGCTACAGAAAAAGTGAAAATCAATTCCTCTACAAATTGATCACTTCTAAATTAAGTGTTTCAAAGCAGTGAATTTTATTCTACTCTGTTTAAAGAGTCACAAACATTTTCTATTTGCAGCCCCCTCCCCCAAGGCAGTATAATGACCTCTATCAGTTCCATAACACTTATGAAAAGTAACAGAAGATCAGAGATACTAAAACAGGACAAGATTGTTCAAAACCTTGAGAAATTTGAGAAAACTTTCTCTTCTAGCATACACACTGGCTAAACCAAAGCCACTTCAATCATGCAGTGGAAGTTAACCTGTTTACAAGGTCAAGTAGACAAAACATTTAAAATAATAATCATGTTGTACTCTAATACTTTTACACCTTTAGGATCTTAAATATTTCCCTGGTAATTTTTATCAGGTAAAAGCATATGGCTGGAAAGGATCTCAAGATCTTCAGGTGAGTTAGAAATGGGAAATCATTACCTACATTACTTCTGCAATTCCCACCCATGTACAACTGTAGAGTAGTATTAATAACAAAACATTGTCACTTAAAATATTTTTATTTGGCATTGGAAAAAGGAGCAGACTGATTTTCTGGTAGATGACTTTAGAATAGCTATATCCAACGATTGTGAGATAGATTAACAGCACGTTTTTAGTCCATAATTATGTTTCCAAATCGTATTTCTCTCCCGAGAGCTGCTTTGTCAGAGGTGTCAAATCCTCAAGACAGAAGATGTGAGACAGACTGTACAACTTGCATTCTCCCCAACATCCACCCACAAAATCAGAACATTCCCACAAAAAAACAGCTTTCTATATCACCTACTAATAGCAATAGCATTAAAGAGCAAGGTTGTGTTTTCTCTCATTTTGCCTATTGCTTTTCAATTCTAACACAGAAATAGATGTTTCAAAATTAGCAAATTCCTATCACTGTACTGCAAACTGGTAGCTGGGTAGAAGACATTCCTCTACACTGCTAGTATTTTAAACTTACTGGGGGTCTCTGCCTTCTCACAGTTCTGCACGTGTTTTACCTAGCCATCTGCTGAGAAATAATGGATTACAATTTTATCCTTCACTGAGAAGGAAAAGAATGTGAAAAGGCATCTGAACAAAACACAGTGAGATGCTCTATAAAAAGGCTAGATTTTAACCTTGTTAATATGTCCACATACTCTGAGGTAGGAATCAAAGAAGCAAGAGAAAGGAGTGAGGTAATGAAGCTGCTTCATGAACTTCAAAAGATTTCTTTATATTTTTAAAGGAACAAGGACTATCTCTGTAATGCACCTAACGAATAAATGTTGATGCGCACTAGAAGAGCTACAAGCAGATATATATTAAAGCCTTGTTTCAGAGCAGACACATGCTTCTCCATCCTGTATCTTATTGTCCAAGGCAAAGAGCAACAGTGTGGTATTTGGAACTCTAAGGTAGAATCTTTGGGGGAGAAATATTCTGGCAACATGTCTTTTCCTAATTGCAGTCTCTAGTCAAGATCAGCTTCCATCATGATGCTCTTAGGAAACTACCAGCTGATACAATACAATAGAAAAGCTTTCTAACAGAATGATTTTCAGAGCAGTTGGAAACATTATAATAATTTAACATTGTCTACTATGTAACACAGACTGCACACTGTTTATGTTAATATATACCTTGGGTTGGTTTGTTTGTTTTAAGGAGGGAGACAGAAGGGCCAAGGCAAATATTTGGCTTATAAATGTATGTTGTTATTCCTTTTTTTTATTCCATACCTTTTGATTGATTTTTGTATGAGCATTTTCTGTCTCCTTCCCTACATCAGAGTGCAAATAATTTATGCTTATGATGTGTATCAGGACATCATCCTGTAGTGTAAAGGAATGAAGTATACTCTGGTAGTACACAGTATTTCAACAAAGAATTCTGGACAGGCATCTTACTTTACAGCAAACATCTCTTGGTAGCAAATCATACCCTGACCCTGTACCTGAAAGTAAGTACATTTCTCCAATCATGTCTACATTCCTCACTTAAGTAATACTTAAGAAAAAAATACCATAACAACATGGTATGTGTTCATTGTGTAAGGTTACAGTTATACAGAATGTCATTTAGATAAAACCCAAAGTATAGTATAGAGTTTTATTTAGTATAGAGTAAAAAAAAAAATCAAAGGTGTGAAATGCTATTCAGTCCAAGTTAATAACCATCCAAATTATTACTACACTGTTACTATGCCTTTCCTGCATTCCTCTCTCATTGCAGTGCATTGCACTCCCACAAATTGGCTCTCGTGAATAATTTTAATTGCATTACATTTTTTTCTTTCTCTTCCTCCTTAAAAAAAAAAGTCATTTATTTTACAAATAAAATTATTTTAAATTAAAATCAGAGGAAGTCTACTAATTCCATCTGGAATGGTTCTCTTCAAAAAAGAACAAAAACACAAAACCAAACCAAACCAAACAAAACAAAAAACCCACAAAAACAAAAGACCACCAAAACCAAACCACAAATACACACACATAGAAATCAAAAAAGCCACAAAATCAAAAAACAACCAAACCAAAAACACACACACAAAACCAAAAAACCCGCAATAACAAAAAAAAAAAAATACACACACACACACAGACAGACAAAAACCCCACCCACACACAAAAAAAAGACCAAAACCAAACTAAACCAAACAAAAAAACAACCAATCAACAACCCACAAAAAAGGAAATATGGAAAACGTAGCAGGGAGAATATTGTGCTCTGTACTGGTGCACTTGGACAGGTGTTATGGGAATGGGACCCCTCCAGAAAAAGTGCAGGAATTCGCGTACATAAGAACTAGTCATAGCTTTCAAGGTCAGTAACCAGGCAGCATCTTTCCTTTCATTTCATTGTACTGTGTAAGAACTGGGTCAGCAGTTTATAGATTTAAACCTGATCATCACCTGTGATCCTCAAAATTTCCCATGCATTAAGAGTCTTAAGAGTCCAGTTAGGAACTACTTAAGTGGAAGGAAGATGTGATTCCCCCACCTCTAAGTGACAGCATTTATAAATGCCCTCAGAGCTGCCCAGTCACTACCAAACTCTCACACAAAATCAGTGAAACACACAGAACATGATGCTTCTGTGTGCACCCCCACACGAACAGACAGCAGTCCTTACCAACACTGAACAACCATCTATTTTTTGTCCAGTTTCATATCCTTTCACTCTTTATCTTATCTTTCTGTTATTTGGACAGGCCTCATGTTAGATATATCAATTACATGATTAAAACAAAAAAACCAAAACCAACAAAACAACTTTTATTTGATAAGCATCCTTCCAATTGCATTTCAGTAGAAGGTACACCCATCTTGTTTTGCTTTCTCTATAGCACTGAAAAAAATCCAGGGCATAGTTTGCAGCTACAAAATAATAAACTTGATCAGTGAAAATGGGTGCCTTTTGAAATGTTATTTGATTCTCCTCCTTTAATAGTGTATCACACTTAGAACAAACTCAGTTTTGTTGGAGGGTGATACAGTTTCCCAGTTCAGCCACAGACACCTGAATCCAAACTCTTAATCTCCAGAAAAATTCTTGTATATCAAGTCAGATAACAATAGAGACTTTGAAGGTTTCTTGACAGTTACTTCAGGATTCAGAGCATCCTAAGGATTCATACCAGAAGAAAACATGCAGGAATAACCAACAAACCTGAACTTGTTTTTTAATGTGACGAAACAGTTGGATATAATGAAAATTCCGTAGTGACCTTCTGAGTGTAGCCTTACTCACCACCACCACACTGCATATGCCATAAATCTTTCCTCTGCCAGTGGAATGTACTTTCTTTCCTCCCAACTCCTCTCTTCACATGGCTTCTCTGGATGAACACTTTATTCCCTCTGCATACCCCACTAAGTGTCACGGAATCAGACAGACACTAAATATGTTATAGTACTCTAAGTTCTAAATATTTGCCATGCTTTTGGGTGAGACAAGTTTAGATTCTGATTGCTAACGATCATTTTTACCTAGATAGAATTTACAGATAAATTAAGATGCTTACTTAAAAACATCTGCACAGAACGACCATGAAGATCATATTAAATATTCCCCATGGCTTGGTCAGCATCACAGTTGGCTTCCACCTTTCTTTGGGTATACTGGAATACTAATTTCTAATGGCAATATCTTTGGTTAGGATAGTTGCTGCCTCTTCTCCGCTATTCTCCCCAAGGGAAAACAAAAAAACCTAACATCTTTTTTCCTATTGCATCTCATCTTTTTCTCTATTTTTTTTTTTTTGGCTTTTAGCTTAAGTAAGCTTTCTCACACTTTTCCTGGGGCACTACAAGATAATGTGAGGAAGAGTGTATTACTGTACTTAGTATCCTTCATGGTTCCTCAAGTAACATTTCCAGACTACCTCCTCATTAACTTTAAACTTTTCCAGCTTTAGGTTCATATTTATAATATAGGCTTTATAGACACACTGTACATTTAATATTTCTCAGAATCTAACTGTATGAATGTCTTAACAAGATGTGTTGGGACTGTCATATAGAAAACACTACAACAGCAGAGAGTAGAAGCAAAAGCAGTTCTTAAACCGAGTAACATCTACCTATCCATACATACTTCCTTAATTTGTTCTATGTGATCACTGCCGGGTAACCTTGTTATACATGAACTGAAGAAAAAGAATTGAATATTCTGAAAAGTTGCTAAGGAATTCCTCTGTTTGTTTCCAAAACAAAAATAAAAATAATACCATGAAGACATTGCAAAAATAGTTACATAAATTTTTGAAATTAGACAGAAAGGAATAATAAATGTTAATAATAGTAAAAAAATAGTCCTGTAAGTGGGAAGGAAAAAATAAAACGTGCAGTTTGGTGCTCACTGAAAAGTACATCATCATTTAAGTGAAGAGCTGATGGTAAGGCAGATTGCATAAGAGCAGCAAATTTAGGAACAACTAAACTTGAGAGTACTGCACAAGGCAAACTATAGACTGTACTTTCAATGTGTGCCTTTATGCACACAGTACAAAAAAAAAATCAACATCAATGACCCAAAATCTTAAGAAGTTTCACTACCATGCCATTGCAAATGTACTTAGCCATCAATCTGCACTGTAAATTTACATCTAAAACACGTACAGCCGACTGTTGCTACTACTACAATCGTTCAAGCCGAAAATTTTCCTTACTTAAATCAGGCATTGTTTAGTTACCTTTTCCTCATGCTACATCATACACCGCCCTGCATCTGGGACATGTTTTCCTTTGTTTTCATTCTGCTGCCAATGTACCACAGACGCCCGTGTGTGCAAGTCTAGCTTTCTCTCCCTCTCTACATTAAACACCAGCTGAGTTTCCGCTTTTCTAATTGTCTCTGCATTGCCTGGCAATTTCTTATTTCTCGCAGGCAGAAAATGTGATTCACCTTCTTGACAGTATGTCAGAATGGACCATCCTTGCCCTCCATACAACACAATACCAAGATAACAGCAATAAAAGACACTATGTGGAAAGGAAGAAAGAAACAAAGTGGTGCATTCTGAATGAACAGAGCTGCTGAGAGATCCCAAGGCCGCCTCATATCGCTATGTATTAAAAAGAGGGTATCAACAGCAAACGTCTGCCTCCTACAGACAAGAGAGAGAAAGATGGTCTCACAGCAAAAAGATCTTGCGTATATTCTGTACGAGAAGCGTACACATGGACTTCCGCTGTCAAACCTATCATCTCTATCAGGGATACTTAGCACATCTTCCAACATTTCCGTCAAGAGCAGGTCTTTATTATAACTGGCATGGTGCAGACACAGTAAATAGGCAGATGGAAGAGCTACAAGCAGAAATACATGTGACACTGTTTTCCATGCATAACAACTGATTAGGCCCCATGTTTTTCAAATTCAGGCACATCATCTATTCATACTCCATAATTAAGGATATGTCTAGATAACAAGAAACTTTTAAATCCCAGGGGAGTAGTAATACAGGATAACTGGTAAAACAGTGCTAGAAACATCTATTCTGGTTTAAGATGAAGGCAAAATAAAAAACCTTTACATGTTTCAACATAAACTTTATAAAGAAGAAACTGATACTGAAATTTATTTATGCATTTTAATACTTTCAGGGAAAAAAATGGTATCATGCTTTTGAATGTGCAATTTTTGAAGTTACGCACTATGTAATGCATTCCTTAGGAAAAAAGAGCTAATGTAAAGGTAGCAAAACCTCAATGATTTAAGGAATTGAATTTATTTCTGCCCATCAAAACAATGCTGAAAAAAATTAAATATTTATTAAAATCTTATTAATTGCATTCTTCCAGCACAGGTAACATCCTGGATCGTTTTTATCACCAGTTTTCCAGAGCCTTTACAATACTTTCATCTAGTATGTCCATGATTTACTATATCAAGTTTAATGCTTCTCTTCTATTGGGGCATGAGACACATTCCCATAATACAGTAAAATTAGTTAGCTCTGATGTGCTTTGTGCTTGACAAATCTATGTTGACTTTTACTTATCGTCTTGTTAACTTCTAAATGCTAATAAATAGTTTACTTGTTCCAGAACCTTTTGCATTTGTCATCTGATTGCAGTTGACCTTCTCAGGGAGACTGAGGCAAAATAGTTATTAAATACTCCAGCTATCTTGGCAACATCTGCTTATAGCTTAATGTCCCCTTTAAGCTGTTCAGTTATTTCTTGATACTGTAAAAAAAAAAATTTGCTGCTAAAGCATTACAGAATTATTCTTTTTTTGTCCTTGATATCCTTTGCTAATTGCATTCTTTTCTACAGAGTTTGTATCTTCCCATGCCAGTCCACGCAATTTCATTAGTTCTCCTTTTTTATATTTCCTTCCAGACTCCATTTCACCAAAGGATACGTGATACAGACTTCCTGTTGTTGCCATATATTTAATCTTGCCTTCATATTGAAACAATTTGCTTTTGTGCTCTACAATAATATTGTTAAGGAACTGACAATTCTCTCATTTTTTTTCTTCCATATCAGTTTACCTATCTTTCTTTGATGCTTACTGACACCTGGCTTATTGAAGTTCACCATCTTTACATTAACATTTTCCTTCTTTCGTTTTCTAGTTACTGGGAACTATCATTTCACGATCATTCTTCCCAAGGTACTTCTCACAATGTGGCTTCCTCACTGGCTGTGATCAAAACTAGATTAATTTTCTCTTTTTCCGCTAACTTCCACATGGCAAACAAATGGAGATGGTAAAGCTTAGTAAGGAAGACTAGTGTCATTTGTATGTAAAAATAGGGGACAATTTTTGCAACAAAAAATTCACAATCCTTTAAGCCATACAAACAGACTTTCACGCCCTTTGGTCTGAGCCATTACCTAATACTCAGATCGACAGGTTTTTTTCTGTTGCTGGCTGAAACATGTTATTGAGGCAGACATTCACTGATCTAGTTCTACTTACTGACAAGCATTTCTTTTTCTAGTTCTGTCAAGAGTCAAAATTAAGTCACTTTTTCCTTTTTTAACCTCTAGGCCTTAACCCTCTGATAGAAGCATTGTTATTCTTACTATCTGTATCTCCCCACTGTCAGCTTTTGTCCGCTTCTCATTTTCAGACAGCACAAACCATTAACCACGCTACAGTACTGTATTGTATTCAGAACCTGGAAACACATCTCAAACTGTATTTCAGCTGCTGTTCCAGCCTTCTGATTGCTAACCCCTAAGTGGTACATGCTATTACTTCGGCTCTTGAAAAACAGTGGAAATTTCACTGATTCTTCACTTAACCTAACTGGGAAATTACTATTGAAACCAACAGGTTCAATGAGGTTTGTAATTTACTCTATGTCCAAAGCACTAACACTGAAAGCCAGTCAACCTCCAGAGGGAACTGTTTGGGTAAGAAACGTATCAACATCAAAACCATTTCAGAAAAGTCAATTTGTCCTTTTCATTTAGCATGCAGCGTGCAGAAGCGCTGCTTGGTTTTTCAGCCTTAATGTACTATTTCATCAGGCATACAGAAGAGGAAAGAAACTTAATCTTTTAAAGTAGATATCAAAACATTCTAAATTTGTAGCAGTGTGTGTGTCTGTTTTCTGGTTTTAAGTTTCTTTTCTAAGCAGAGCTCAGCCTCATTACACATTTCTTCCCCACCCCTCTTTGGGATGTGAGAAAATGTAAAAATTATGCTGTTTTCACTGCAGCCTATCACTGATGCATAATATGAAGAGCTAAGTAATAATAACTGTTTGCACATTGAAACATTATTTTATATATTTAGATCTTCCTGAACAGCTCTTTTTGCTTTTTATCGCTATAAGGCTTTTTGTTGGTTTTGGTTTTTTTGTCACCAGCAAACCCTCTTCTTAAGGCTTTCCCACTCAACATTTACGTAATACGCAGAGTGCAGACCAAGACAATGAATGTCCTTTTGAAGCAACTTCTGAGGCCTTCCGCAGCCATGGCAGCAGCTTGTCCCTTTCTCTTTCCTTGCAGCTTTCCTCAGCTAAAAAATTAGAAATTTGACTGCTTTGTGGTCTGAACTAATTAACTGTAGTTTTCTTTTGTTTTGATTTGCCATTTGCACCTTTTCCTCTTAACAGCTATTTTCTATTAATTCTCTCAATAGAGGAAATATAGGCATGTCCTCCTAACTACATCAAAACAAATATTTCTCACTTAGTGGGGGTGAAATTACCATGATGGAGTATCAGATTAGTCATTTGTGCCACACCCTTGAAAATAATCTTCCAGCTGCCTAACTAAACAGTGGCAGACACCTATTTATAAGATGCTATCAAGTCATTAGAGCTTTCTAATACAGACCACTTTTTTAGTTGGCTGTATTCTAAGCAGCTACAAAACTGTTATCACTCTGCTCTGAACTTTCTTGGATGAACAATATTTGCATAATGCACTTCCAAAGAGAGGAAAGAACATTTTGGAGCTCTTTCCTCACTTTGGAACAAATCTAAATCTAATTTGCTGAAAACTAGAACAGTTTTGACCACAGTAACAAATGCAGTCTGTGCCTACTGCTAGGATATGCCTTCATCAAAACTCAAAAAACCCCCCACGCTGTACTTTAGATCAGACAAAGCTACACTTACTTCATTTCCGAGACACAATGCATATGCTGTAATACTCTTCTACACACTCTGATGTTTTCAAAACACATGTTATGAAGGAAAAATACAGCGCATTTTGTATTTACTACCATTAGTATCAATTACTTCAACTTACTGAGCAGCACAGCTGTCCATCCAGACGCAGGGATGAATAGTAATACTTTAGTTTATATTGATAGCAACAGAGTAATGAAAACAAGGTATACTGTAACATGCCTGTAAGGAAGGAGTGGATGAGAGTTGAAGAGCCACAGTTCATCATCCAAACACACAGCAGTCCTCTTTACCAGTCACACAGTGTGGCCCTGCCATTAGTAGTATTTCTTAAACAAGAGCCCTAAGAAGGCAGCTAACTAAACGCTAAGACCTTCAGTAATGTGTGGAGGCCAAATCAAAAGCCTAAAATTCAACTGTTCTGTGCCTTGAATGCTTTGCTTACGTGTAAGCTCTGTATTTCATACATGATGATTAGTATTGCTGATAACTTCATGTATGCATTGAAGGGCTGTCAATTTATGATTTATAAGCTTTCTCCTTTTAGTCGTGTCACAAGAACAGCTTATGTATTATTCTTCAATATATTTGCTTTGCTCATATTTTTTTCCCTGGGAAGCTTTTTAGTTATTTGATCAAGTCCTACCTGATCTGCTTGCCTTCTCGAACATCATACAAAGAAAAAAAGACATCTGTGTCTTCTCCTATTGTATTGTAGGTGAAGCTCTTTAGACTGAGGAAGAAGTGATGAGGCACTGGCATACGACAAGCATCCCCATGACGCTGACGAATTGTATCCACCTGATTCAAAACAATGAAAATGATTCTTAGTTCTTCATAAATAAAGGACACGTGAGCGCCTTGATCATTTTAACCGAGGTTCTGCTCTCCTTGTTCCATCAAGTAAAAAAGTTTCATCTCAAATACATTCCATCTCAGAGATACCTGTCAGATTAAGTTTTCTTCTTCTATGTTTTCAACTTTTAATTTGAATAGTTTGGGAAACCACAATAACCAAGTAAATATGAGATATATGGTTTATGAATCTGAAATCTATTTTTACCAAGTCAATCAAGTCAATCTTATTTCACAAATATTGTCTTGATTCTGCTACTGAAAATAAGATCATTCTTGATGATTTCCATTTAAAGCAGATGGACATCAAAATATTTTTAAGAATAACAAAAAGAACTGAAAGTCTGATAACATGAGCAACCAATGAAGTCCAATAGCAGAAAGTTTTACTTTTGACTCATTACATCAAGACCTACTTAAAACAGTCAAAATTGGGGTGGAGAAAAAAATAAGTGCAATTAGAAATAAAATTCTTAATTTTTGTAACCCTTCATATCCTTTGTAGGCTGATCTTAATAAACAGGTTGTATTCATATCCTAAGATCACTGGGCTAGTCTGCTCTGAATGTACAGACAGCTACACACTACAAAAGAAAATCTTAACATTTTCAGTCTTTCAACTGAGATTTGTACTAGCTTAAAAAAAACAGAGCTTAAAATTAATTTTGTTCTGGATTTTAGATTAAGTCCAAGTAAATCCTCATCCTTTAAAGACAGGTACCTGTGGAAGCACAGTTCTTCTGAAAAGATGAGGCCCAGATTCCAGGATTGGGAAGGGATTACATTACTACAAAAAGGCTATGTGAAACAGAAGCTTACTAAGCCACATGTTAGCAGGTGGAAGAAGACTCATGTGAGCAGACTGAGGTTTTGATATCACTATGGAAGTTCATCTCTCAAGAACACCAGTTAGAGCTAAGGAAAAGAGGCCTAAATGGAAGTGGAAGGAGGACCTTAGTCAGTTAATTATGTGGGGAATCTTCTGAGGAATTGTTCTATGGGTAGGGAACTACCCAATATTCTCCATCGTACTTCTACATACGTTAACAAACACTTAAAGACAACAAAAATTCCTACGTAGATGATGTTTACCTGTGATGTGCTCTGCTGGACACTGTGTCTACTTGACAAATGCTGCGGAGATAGAAAATAATAAAATTAAAGCCTTATGATAGTAGGAAATATTTACATTACATCTGTATAGCATCAGAATTGCAATTTTAAGCTATGACTGTTCAAGATTATTACCAACTTTTCACAGCCTTTTTTTCACAGTATTTCACCACTCAGAAGACCACCGGCTTTCCTAAAGGCTTCTCTCAGTTAAGCCATTTCTTAGCCTAACTACTTGAACTTACAGGAAGTGTTTATCAGCTTTTAATGTAACTGGCTGTCACCAGCTAGACAGAATTTCCAACACTGTAAAAGCATTTCTTTATATATATACTGTATAATATGTCTTCTCTTGTTAAACAGAGGGATACCTCACCACTAATCCTCATCTACCAGTAAGCTGTCTATGAAAATGTGCATTTGTTAAAAACCACAGATATTTACAAAGGATGGATTTTAGACTGTTTAAATATTTTGGTCAGAAAATAAAATCCTCATAAATGATTAAAGACTCTTCTACAATTTCAGCTGACCAACACTTGTACAGAAGCATCAATATAAAGAGCTACATCTCCAAAACGGAACTCAAAGGATGATCCTGTATTTAAAGTCCTTTATGCTAGAAGATGATGTTATGATCAGAAAAAGGACTGCAAGTCTCACTGAACCAATTTAATCTCTAAAGGGAGATTTAAATACTAATCTAAACTGAGAAGGTTTCAGAGAGCTTTAAAAACCTTATCATTAATGATTCTACCATGCATTTTAAAGTGAAATATTATTAACATGACCACATGTTAATACACATTCTCTTCATTCACCCCATCTCTATCCTTTTATTACATACCCAACATCTTATTCTGACCAAACCTACACACTCTGTAGCAGGACCATCATGACCTGCTAATAACCTCATAGGTTCAAAAGAGGTGAAAGTAACAGTCCACAAGATGGATTCAGAAGCACTTTTTCCAGATTATGCCACTGCCTTTTATACACAACAAAAATAAGACGTATTTCCACAAAAGGAAAGATAATCTTCCTAATGAGACTAAATCAGGAAGATATTAAATAGCATATTTTGACATCTGTTTACATTCAGTTATAAAAACATCCTCTTTCACACTGTCAGCAGAAGAAATAATGATCTCCAGCTCCATTGTTTAACTATTGCACTGTCTTCTGAAAGTTAAAATCCTCTAAGTTTAGGTGGCTGAGTTGCCTATTTAATGATTTTGTCACCTGCAACCACTCGGAATCTGCTGGCATACAAATACCAGTTATTTAAGCTGCTCCAGGTATCCTGACTTTTTTAAATTAAAAGTCATCTGTAAATCCAAGTAATAAAGTGGGAGATAAGCAACAGAAACATGAGAGAAGAAATATGGTCTGAAGAGCTAGTTTCCTCAGCAAACGCAGCTGCTTACAGAGCGCACTTTTAGGCAAACCTTTAACAATACACGGCCAAAAATCAGGTTTGAAATTTTTCACAATCAAAAGAGATTTCACTAACTCCCTGCTTTTATGCTTCAGGACTGCACTAGTACAATAACAACAGCCACTGACTGAGTTAATTTTACATAGCCTAGCTATGTATGGGTTTTCTAATTATCTTTGTGTTCACAATAATTTCACCTGGAACTAAGGACCATAGGAGAATTTCCATTAAAAAAACACAATTAAAATCTTTATGAAAATCTGAATCTGCATCAGCTGCTTTTCTTCTATCCACTAAACTTATTTATGTTCTGGAAGTATATTGCAACTTTTAAGTTCACAGTCACTATTACTCACCTCTGTGTTGCAAATAATTTTTTTTTTCTGTTTAAGCATTTCTTCCACAGAGAGAATGATTACTAGTTCCTCCTCCATCACTGTTTTTAAAGGTGCAAAATATGCTTGCCCTTTGTCTATTCTATCATTACCAAGTCAGTCTCAAACAAATGGCTTTCTATCTTCATGCACTCAACTGACTTCTAGCAAAGGTTTAGAACCAAATGTACACAAATCTGTCCTCTTGACAAATCTCTGTTAAACAAACAAACCAACAAATCAGAAAGATTTCATGAGCTTCCTGCACAGTCTGTGTCCAGTTGGTTTCCCTTTCTAGCAGAGTTCTGGGCAACTGAATTATCTGTTTTCAAGTTTTATAACTACTCATTCTTACTAATTTTCCATCTGAATAAAGAACAAGCAATTGTGAAGTAATGGCAGCATTAATTTGAAATTTATCTATTTATTAGGAACTCTGGTAAACTTGTGCTATTGTTTTCAGATACTTGAATGAAATGGCTAAGACCTAGCAGTAGTTGTGCCTTTCATTCCCCCTCTTAAATTCAACCTGAAGACATATATACAAATCAACAAATTTATAGAAAAGCTAAACATATGTAATCACCAGGTTTGAACATCTCTTGATTTCTGCCTCCAGTCATTTGTGTCTTGTAATTCCTTTCACTAAAAAGGGCTATTGAAGTGTTTTGGACATTCTGCTGGACTTGTGCTACTAAATGAGAGCTTCAACCTAGTGGGCAACTCCAGCACTGTACACAGATCTGTAGCAGAATTCTGACAATGTATTTTCCCACAATTTCAAAAGTAATGTAAATTTTTAAAAAAGTATTCTATCCTATTAGTTAAAAATCACAAGCACTGTCATAAGGGCAATTTTGCTTCCTCCTGAACGAAAGCCGCAATTCCTGACAAATGCTGTGCATCCTGAAGTCAGTAGTATTTAGCTTTATAATGAGTAAGCTGAAGAAACACGATGTACAAGGCCTTAAAGCACAACAGTTCTGACAAAGATGAATACAACAGTTACAAACACAGCTAGCAATGAAAAATGAGAGCTAAAGGAGGCTCAAATTTAAAAATGTATAATTTACCAAGAACAGTAATACTACGTCTGATGACTGTATAAAATGCCTGAATTTGTTGACACAGATAGGAAAGTCTAATGTGTTACCTTGTCTGGTGTTCTGCTAATAGAAGACTGTTTTCTAAGGTACATTTAACATGCTACAATCCTGCAAATATGAGAAAGTAATTGTGCTCTCACAACTACTCCCACAAGATTATTTTACAACATAAAACCTCACTGCTCATTTGAGAGCCCATTAAGTATTTTGCCAGGGGTAAGGAGGATCCTCTCCCCTGTTTTTTTGTTAAATGATAAAAACAAAACCAAAACCACATCACCTCCCCATGCCTCCCCCACCCCACACCCCCCCCCTAAAAAAAAAGAAAAACAGAAGAA